>SRPY01000372.1:0-30889 GCA_018360145.1 Claviceps africana | reverse complement strand
TTTTTTTTTTTTTTTTTTTTTTTTTTCCTTTATCTCGTTTTTTTTTGTTCTTTTTTTCCGGGTGCGTTGGTGAAGCGGGGACGGGTGGTTGGTTGCAGGGACCAACGTTTACCACGTGGGTTGGCGAGATGAGGGAAAACGATATGGACATGGCAATGAGATCGAGAGGGGCAGGGACCCGGGCATGGGGACACGGAGATGGAGATGAGGGACTTGGGACTTGGGACAGAACTCGAGAGACGCCCTCGCATGCATTTTCTGTTTCCCCGTGCACGCGTCACGTCATCACCACCCGGACCAGGACAGGACAATACTTCTCTACACATGCCCAACCTCATATACAACCCCGTCCCGCATCCCGCCCACAAGAGAGAGAGAGAGAGAGAAAAAAACAAGAGCGCCCCCGACATTCAAACACGCCAAACCGGCAAAAACGGCCCCGCAGATAGCAGAAGCCGCAAAAGTCCCCCGTCCTAATGTACACGTCTCCCGTGGCCGCCCTTTCAGGCACGAGGGAGAGAAATGGCAGCACTTCTTTGCCCCTATTCAACCACATGAGAGAAATGGCAACCCTTCTTTGACCCCTATTCAACCACATGAGAGAAATGGCAGCACTTCTTTGCCCCCTATTCAACCCCATAAGAGAAATGGCAACACTTCTTTGCCCCCCATACAACCACACCACGCCGCACCACATGCCCAATCGTAGATAGACATATGCATACCAAGATGAACAATACAAGATGAAAAGAATCAAAAAAAAAAACAGAAAAAAACAGAAAAAAAAGTCATTACCTTCCTTGCCCCTTCCTCTTGATTAGTACATCAAGCACTGCCGCCCACGACCTGGACGTCATCCTCGTCTGCTTCTTCGATGCTGGTCCTGCTCGTCGCCTCCCTGACTTCCACCGCCTCGCCGTCCTGGCCCGCTGCGCTCCCCTCCGCCGCGGTGCATTCGTCACCGTCCCTGGTTTCGTCCTTGCCGTCTTCTCGTCTCGTCTTGCTGTCGCTTCTCGAGCCAAACGGCCACAGACCGCTGAGGCCTCGGCTGCTCTCCTTGGCCGGGTGCACGGGCAGCGGACGCAGGACCAGGTTGTCAACCGCTCCGGGACCGCTGCTGCTCTGGTCCTCTTCTGCCATGGCAAAGTCTCCGAATTCTTCTTCCTCGTCTTCGTCTTCGTCCGAATCGTCAGCGTCGTGAGTCTTCCTGCCGACCATGCTTCTCCACCATGATCCGCGGCCCCCTTCTCGGGCAACACCAGCATCTAAATCGTCGTCGTCGTCGTCGTCGTCAATGTCATCATCGCCGTCTCTAAATGGATCCAGCGCCCCGTCGTCGTCGTCGTCATCTTCTTCTTCTTCTTCTCCATCTTTTCCCTCGCCTCCTCTGCCATGCATCGCCGAGGAAAAGGGGTGATTGGGTTGGTTGTTTTTCTGGTGCATCGCCAGGCGAGCTGCTAATTGGAGTCTGGCCCGTGAGGGGGGTATGTTCAGTGGTGGAGGCGGCGGCGGCGGCGGAGGGATGGATGGCGGACTCATCGAACTGCCCATATTGCTGAGAGGATCTGCGTAGGCCCGAAACTATAAGCATTTCGGTGTATTTGTAAGAAAAATAAATCGACATCAGCACTCGTTTCTTTCTTTCTTTCTTTCTTTCTTTCCTTCTTTCCTTCTTTCCTTCTTTTTTTTTTGGTCAACTTGTCCAACGACGGATCGAAGCAGGTCCGTTTTTTGGGGAAACGGGGAGGAGAGGTAGCCGGAATCGCAGACTCGCATCACACGGCGGTCTTTTCGATATCCACCAAAGACTGCAGGCGAAGTCAAGTTGTCTTCCAAGAATTTTTGTCATACTCCTCGACCGACGCACTAGTCTCTTTGGCATCTGTCCTCTCTCTTCTCGTCCCCTCTTCCCCTTCTTTCTGACTTCCCCTTGGTTCATCATACAAGATTGTGTTCTCAGACATGTCGAATCAATCATTGAAATCATGTCGCCGTGTCTCTCCCATCCTATGTACATGAAAATGACCCATGTCCCTACTCGGCCATGGTTGAAAGAAAACGTCTTAGGTCTCCGTCGCAGCAAGAAGTCGTGCAAGGTCTTCGACGTTGTAATGCCCAAACTCCTCTAGCTCAGAAACGCTCATGTCCTCTGCTGCTGCAGCGCCCAAGTCGACGCTTGCCAGACTTTGATCATGTATCAGGAACGAGGCCCCATTCTATGAAGAGAAATTCCGTCCCTTCACATGCTCGTCGGCTTCACCATGTGGGGGACCCTCGAGCGGCAAGACTTCTCCCATGGTTTCGTCATGGTCGAGTCGCACAGTGAACCGCACAGGTGAGCCCAACAGAGTCGTCCGGTTTTCGACGGCTGACTCTGTTGGATCCGACTTGACGGGCTCTGCACATGTCATGGCGACATCGGCGGCACCATTCGGGCTTGCGTTCGCGACTACCTCGGGGGATCCCATGCTTCGATCGTCAAAAGAATCACCACTCACCTCGGAATTGACATCCTCCTCCTCGACGTCGCCCTCATCGTCTTCCTCGTCGCTGCTGCTTCCAAACCCTGACATGAGGGTATCGGCGCTGATGGCAAAGGGGCCGATGCCATTGCTGCTACCTTCGTTCATCTCGATGCCCCCATTCAATCCTGCTTCTGCCAGTGCGCTTGATCCGCCCGCAGATGCATTTCCGAGACTGGAAAGGCCGATACCACCCAGGCCGCCGCCGGCCCCTATGCTTGCACGATGACCTAGGGCGATTTCTGGGCGGACTCCGCCGAGAATGGCGTTGTCCCGCTCGCGCGTTTCGGCAAGGGCACCCTCGACGTAGTTGATCCAGTCTTGACTCATCACCTTGTCCAAGACCATCTCGGACAACAGTTCTGGAGGATGACGCTCCGTAAATTTGACAACCTCCTCGGCGATCAGTGTGAGATGCCCCATGTACCCCATGCGAGTCTTGTTCTTGGCTTGAGAAGCATCGCTTGCCTGTTGACCTTTGATGATGGCCGCGGTGATGTCGGCGGCCTCGAAGAGGGAGACGGCGAGGGTGGGGTTATATCCTCGGTCCATGGGGCCGTTGAAGACCTGTTGCACAATGTCATACACCACATTGTGCAAAAAGTTGTTCCAAGGGTATGAGAAGAAGAAGGACTGCGGCCTCGTTAGTGATTTTTTCTTTCGTGTGTGTGTGTGTGTGTGTGTCTGTGTGTGTGTCTGTGTGTGTAGCATCTTTTCTTTTTTGCGTCATTCTTCTTTTGTGATAGTACACTAGGGACATCCTGGTAACAAACGGCCGGTAGGAATTCTCACCAAAATTGCTGGTACAACACGATGCTCAACAAATTGCATCTTTAAATAATCGCCAACGACTGGTTCCACGGGCAGAGTTACTTCTAATTGCGGCTCTTTTTTGGCAATCGGAGAGCCGTCGGGTGCATGGCTCTCCGGCTGAGATTCCGACTCGGTCATCTGATACATCACTGGAACGTCGACAAGACTATCATTGGCTTCTTCGGGGCCTTGTTCTGGGCCTTGTTCTGTTGTGGCTGCCTGCATCACGTCCGACGGGGAGAACAGCGGAGGAGGTAGATCTTCAGGATGGGGAGAGAGGTCGCGCTGCTGGTTGTGGTCTTGCAACTCATTGGGATCTAGTGAGGCGCTCGACGGCTTTGCTTCGTCCGTTGCAGAGCAAGAAACGGAGATGGCAGGCGCTTGATCAGGGGAAAGAGAGAGCTCCCCAGTTGCGTTGGCAGTTGCATCCGTATCAGACACTGGAGGCGTAGTCGCGGCATTCGTGGGCACATCGTCCTTGTCCTCGTGCTCCTCCGATTGGACGACTTCCGGGGATTTTGGCTTCGTCGGAGAAAGGGGTGCAACGACAAGATCAGCATCGTCGAAGCGTTGTTCGTTGATCTTGTCGGCGCCGACGGAAAGACGCGGAGAGCTCAATGGCTCGTCAACGAAATCATCCTCGTCCTTGTCCAGAAATGAGGCAGGAGGCGGGGCGACAATATCGTCTTCTGCCTTGACGAACTCGTGCGACGTGTCTTCGCTCATCTCTTTGCTTGGCTCGACCTCTTCGAAGCCATCATCATCGGCATTCGTCACCTCCAGTCGCCGACCCTCGTCATGCGCAACGTGCGATATCCGCATGGTCAAGTCCTCGGAAATAGAAGCCTCGTCTCTCAAGGGACCCAGCTTGCCCTCCGTTCGAAGACGGTTGCGTTCGGCATCGCGAGTCGCTATCAGCTGTTCCGAGCCCACCTCGTTCAGCAGTCCCATGTTGCTGCAATGCAACAGTTCGGCCATCAATTCACAGGTTTTGAATCGATCGAAACCAAGAGGTTCTAGTTGTTCGCCAAACGTAGACGCAAATCCACCTTGTGGTGAGGGTCTCTCCATGATGAGACTCATGAATTTGGGCACATTCTGTGCAAAAAGGCGCAAGAGGTGTCCTAGATAGATGGGGTCTCGGCTGGAAGGAATGGGGTTCGCTTCGGATCCTACATCCGGATCGTAGTCTGAATTGTTCTTTCGGATGACCTCGATGACGATCCCGACGCCAACGGTGAGCGGGTTGCCTCCTCCAAGCATGTAGCCTATCAGTTGCTCGACACATGGTTCCGACACAAGTTGACGGGTGAGCTCGTTCGGACCAATGCACTGTTGTTCGTTCTGCGAAGCATTTGCAGATATCGTGATGATGGCCTTGATGAAGTCGCCAGCAGCCGTCTGTACGACCCAACTGTGCTTAGGGTCCAGGCAAGAAAGGAGCGTGGGGATAATATCTTTCGCATAGAGCCACTAGAATTGCGCAAGTGAAAAAATTAGCGACGACGCAGCTTCGGCGCATGCACAAGTCATTTGAGAGTGTGAATCTTTTCCATTCTTTTTCTTTCCTTTTCTCTTCACTTTCTTCTTTTTTTTCTTCTTTTTTTCCTTTTCTTTTTTTTTCTTGAAATTTTTTTTTCGTTCATTTTTCTTGCGTTTGACGACAAACCTCTACAATGCCTTGCCCGCCTTCGTTCCTATCCAGGGCAATAATCTTGAGAAGCAGATCCATCGTCATGGGACATTCGACATGTTTGAGGAGCTCGGGGACCACGTCGGGAATCGTTCGGAAAAGGTTCATCATATCATCCGTCTTCTTCTCGAAAAGAGACTCGTTGACCTTGGTGAAATAGCTTGCCTGAAGCGGATCCAGGGGAGCGGGCCGCTTGAGAAATTCCCAGAACCGGCGGACCAGCTCACGGTTCTCCGTCAGGGCCTCATAGATGGACCACGTATCGGAGCTCAATATTTCCGAGGCGACGAGGGCGTATCGATTACGCTTCTTCTCCTGCTCTTCCTCGTCATTGTCGGTCCCCTCGGTGGCACGAGAGGAGGCACGCGGCCGTGAAAAGGGCAGGAGGCGGTTTTTTCCCTTTGCTTCCTCGTCGACGGAGTCGTCGGGCGTCGCGAAGACTTCGAGTTTCGGGGCGACGACATACTCCAGAAGCTTCTCCAGAGTGTGGTCCTCGCGGAGGTACTCGATCAGCTTGGAGTTATGCTGCTTCAGCTCCTGAATGAGATCGCTCTCATCCAAGAGTTCCTCGAGGGTGAAGTCGGGCTTGTCGAGGATGGTATCAATGGTGGAGATGCTGGCGTAACCGCCAAATCTCCAGAACATGATGGTGGTTCTATGTCAGCGCGCCGGGCGACGGACAGCACCGGCGGTTGAGACGGAGGAGGCGAGACGAAATGACTTGAGCGAACCGGATCATGAACTTTACCGCAGAACTGGGCCGGTGGTTGGGATCCTGTGGGACATTCGGCCAAGGCACGCTGGCAAACAATGTCGACGGATCTGGAATCTGGACTGGCGGTGTTGGGAGGGGGGTTAAACGCGGGGGGGGGGGCGCCGGGAGGAATCGAGAAGCGGACAGGAGAGAATGCGTCGCACAGCACGGCTGCGCAGTTGGCCGACGATGGAGCGGTGCAATGCAAGATCTAGATGCGAGCGACAAATGCAACGATGCGACAAGAATGGATGGCAATAATGGAGGGGGAAATTTTGCGAGGCGGATTCCCGTCAACGCCGTGGACGGTGCACTGCACTCGGGTGGTTGAGGCAATGGGTTTCGGAGCCTCGACATGGAGCGAGCCTTGAGGTCAACATTTGAAAGGGCTGGGCACAACACACAACACGCCGGCACTGCACTGCACTGCACTGCACTGCGCACCTATGGCCCTGCCGTGGGTTCGGGCAGGGCAGGGCGGCAGGTGGGCCGGGCGCGTGCGGCGAGGAACATGGTGGCCTGCTCGTGCCGGCTGGGCGCACGGTGCGTGGAGGGCAGTGCACGGTGCATGGTACATGGCACCAGACACAAGGTAAGTAGGTACTTCAAGTACAGCACGGCGTGTGGGGCAGCAGCACCCAGTCAGCATGCGGGCAGTCGGCATGGCGAGGGCGGGGACGGGGCCCAGAGTCGGGCCCAGGGAATCCGGCTGCACGCAGACGATTGACAGTTAGAACGCAAAACGCCGCACGGACGGCCGTCTGATTTCCACATGCCATCAGGTGCCCTCAGCTGCCCTCAATGACGCTCTGGCCAGCCAACACTCGTATGGAAACACCAGACGAGAAAGGGGTTGCCGAACTGGGACAATCCGCTCGTGAACCATGGTCTGAACCCCCAGATGGCTACGTGGTGTCGTGTCTGGTCGGCACGGCGCACTGCGTACCGCGTACTGCGCACTGTGCCGCCTCCGCAAATCGAAATCGAAATCGAACATGGAAGGAAACCTGCCGGGTCAGACACTGGCCGCGTCGGGGTGTTGGTAGTCACCTCGCATTCGTTCACGTCAATTGAATGGAACAACAGACTGTCCGGATCCAATGTCCTCCCACAGCACGTCACAGAGGAAAACCCGACGAAGACCCAAGCCGGGCCCGTCCATCCCAGTCCGTCTCCGTCTCCGTCTCCAATGCTCCATGGAATGCTCCATGGAACAACCCCGCCCCAGCAACCTTGCAAGATGGCACCGCATCGCTGTCCGATTGCCGAACCACGGTAATTTACGTCTACAACGTAACTTGCCAGAGGCGAAACAAAACAACAAAAAGAAAAACGTCCACGGTCGGCAGGACCCTCCTTTCCGCACGGGCATCGATGGCGCAACCCAACCATGCCCGCGCCCCCGATTGCCCATTCTGCGTCTTGTGCCCTTTGCCCTTGTCGGGTGTGGGTGGACTGGGACAATGTCTGGGCCGAAAATAGGCAACCAAAAAAAAAAAAAAAAAAAAAAAAAAAAAAAAAAAAAAAAAAAAAAAAAAAAACGCCCACCATTTGGTAAGAAAGAGTCCTGCGGGTGAACGAACGTCTCGACTCCGAACATCCTGTGTGGTGCTAGTCCCAGTGTCTCCATTCACAACAGGCCCGGACGTCATATGACGTTGAGTTGAACAGACGTCGACGTCCTCCCAACAGCCGTCGCACGTGGCCGCCGTCTGTTCTCCGCGACAAGGGGAGTCGGTCCAGGTCATCCTGAACATCATTTCGCCATACATTTCTGGTGCAAGAAAGAGTCGAAAGTACCTGCGACCCATTGTGCCACCAAAGCAAGCCACGAGTTGGGCCTTGGCCGTGTGTTCAGTCCCGGGGTGAATTGCCCTTGTCCCACAAGGCTCGCATCGCAAGTCGGGTGTTCGTCCCTCCGCTTGCCTACGCATCTGCAAAACTTGTCGGCGGCATTGCTGTTGTGCTTTCGGTGAAACGGCGAGACTCTCGCCAGGGGGGAAGCCATCGCGCCGTCAGGATGATACATGCAATCCTCGCAAACACATGTACCGCAATCATGATACGTGAGTATGTGTACCTATGTACATTGAGTATATACTTTGTATGTATGTATGTAGATACATGTCTGTGTAGACGTACGTACACATGTATGTACGACATCCGTCTACATGCGCCTGGCCGCGTGTCATGATTATCACCTTGCATCCCGGCCCGCCACGTTTCTCTCGTTTCGGCTCCCCGCATCTCCACGGGATTCCTCGAGCACTTGGCGCTACGGCTCCGAGGCCCAGGCCTCTTTGTTAAGCGACACTTGCACCTCTTCTTTGCGTCTATATTATGCTTCTGCGCCCAGGGGTCTTCACCACCTGGCTGAACGCACGATTCGTGCCTCAGCGTCTGTGACACCGTGTACGTGTCAACACGTCCATTTCGTTTCCTTCCACGTCGCCTTTGTGGGTTTTCTTGGACGAGCCTTCAAGGGCGGCAAAGTAGTACAGTCCCCATCGGGAAAGAAATCTCAACGTGTTTTACCTTGGGTTATTTTGGGTGATTTTTTATATTTTTGTTTTGTTTCGTTATGTTTGGGTTGGGTTGGTTGTGTTTTGTTTTTTATTTATTTATGTTGTTTGTTTGTTTTTTATTTATTCTTTTTTACTCTATTTTGGAGAGGGAGGGTTTCGTTCTGGGTCGTGCCAGGTCAACCCTGAGCACGTGGTTGTCTCTTCAAGACTTTCGTGTCGAACCTCTGATCGAAACTATTACACAATATTCATCATCTGCAAGCCCTTGTCCAGCTCCATCTTTACACTCTTGATACCGGCCATGTCTTTGAGCAACACGCCTCGCCACCACGTGTACCAATCTGCCACTTCTTGCAGGTCGGCCTCTGCGAGCGCCAACCACTCTTGCAACTTCTCGTACCACATGGGAAAGACATTCTGCACCAGAACCTCGGCCATGATGCAGTCGCCGACAAGTTGGTTCCACTTCATTACGCCCGTGAGAACGGGCAAATACGGTTCCTGGTCTGCGGGATCGACACGAAAATTGTCGCGCAGGTACCGACCCATGGAGGGCAGAACATGAGACATGATGAGCGACCCCCACTGGCTGCCGAGAACCTCTTCCCACTGCTTCAGCCCAGGAACAGTCCCGCGTTCAAACTCCCAGACGTCGATTAAGTGTCGGAACTTCCTCTTGACATCTGCCACCAGGCCGGTGCCCTTGGGATCTAGATGGTAAGGCGGCAGGTATTGCAGCCAGGGAAAGAGCCAAGAATGCGGGAGATGATGGCTTTGTCGTTTCTTCTTGGGGTTCCAGTCCGAAACGGCCGCCTCCAGTTTACGCACAACGTGGTCCATCATCTGAGCCCGAACAAAGGGGGGCAGCAACACGTTCCAGCTCTCTACCACGTCAAGCATGGGACCCGGTTCAAGAGGATCCCACTCCCGTACTGCAGCGACAGCTTTCGGAAGCCAGATCTTGTACATCATGCTCTCGTAGGCTGTTGTTGCTTTCTGGTGTCTCCGGTAGATGCCATCCGTGTTGCCATCACGTTGGCTCCACTTGTTCACGGTCCGTGGTTCGTTTTCCGACTTCATAAATACCCCGGACAAGCCTTTCAATTCTTGCGTGAATTTGGAGGGCTCCTCAAGCAGGTTCCACTCAGCGTCTTTCAGAAAAGGGTGAATAGCAGCGACCGCAAGATCGCCCGTTTCTGAGCCTGCTGTGGTGAGTCCTCCGGCCCTCTGCAAACAGGCAAGAACTTGCTCCAAATCAGATTGCGTAGTCAGCTCTCGGGTAACCATGTCGGAGAAGCTGTGCAGTCTCTCGAAGTCTGCGCGCAAATCTTCCATTTCTCGTTCCCTCTCTTTGAGCTCCATTTCCATCCATGCCTTCCTCTCCTCCAAGCTTCGCCACTCTTCTGAAAAGGCTTGTAGATCAGCCTGCGCCCTTCGTACCAGCTTGCGTGCCTCGACTAGTTCCGGCGCATCGGCAACGCCCGAGCTTGGGGTCATAAGCCCACTGGTCGAGGTCAACATCCTGCTCCCTGGACCAGTCATGTCTAGAATCGGTGTAAAAGCTTCCGGTATATGCAGTCCAGGCGCTGAGGCTTTCAGCTCTTCAGCCGTCAGATACTTGGTCTTGGGCCGTCGTGGTGTACTGCTACCGCTTCCAGAACCGCCTCCCAGCGCCTTCTTCCTCACGCGCCTTCGTTTCTTCTCATCCTCATCCGACTCCACGATTTTTTCGCCACGTACTTCTGCTTGTCTCTTTTCTTCTTGGCGCTCTTGTTCGGATTTCTCCTTGACAGCTCCCAACCCTATACCCTGTGGACGCAAGTTCGCTTCGATAATGAGATTTCTCCCCTGTCCCTCTTTGCCAAGACCTTTGCCCTCGACATAGCCCATCTTCGCCATCATTCGTGCACCAAAACCCTTGGCGTTCACTTTTCCTTTGGTCGTAAACGTGCTAGGTTGTGGTTTGTTTTGCGCGTTCGTCTGCGGCGTGTCGGGCACCCGTAATACAGGCTCTCTCGCGGATGAAGGTACAAAGCCCATGCCGAGAACATTTCGTCCAGTGAAGTTGGATTCGACTTTCAATGTCGCTGCACCTTCCTCATCGGCAATGTCGTCTGAAACAGATCTGCGGAATGCAGAACCAAGTCCACGACCGAATCCCAAGCCCACACCAGCAGGAACGTCTTCCTCGTCCTCGTCTTCGTTTTCGTCATCCGGCTTGCCCGTGTCGCCGTTACCCAAGACTGGCCGGTTCTCATCGCGGTCCATGTTCTCGTCCGAGTTGTTTTCGTTCGTGGTCGTTGGCACGAAGGTCATGCCCTTCTTCCGCAAGGTCTTCTGCTTCCATCGCGAATGAGGCCCATCATTCTCACTATCGGATCCAAAAATCCCCAACGCAGCCTGTTCTTTATTTTTCCTACCGACGCGCCTTTTCTTTCTAGGGTTAAAGTCCCCAAAATCCTCTTCGTCCGCCTCCACGCCCGGTATCCGATAGTCGTATTCGTCTTCAGATTCCGACGATGAAAATTCTGCGGCCGACGCTTTGTTCAGGCGAGAAGGGTCAAACGTGAATCCACCGCTCTTTTCCATATTTAAAGAGTTACCTGAAGCTATAAAAGCTACGAAGAGGCCGTTAAGTTTTCGTTCATTGTTCTTTGTTTGAAAAACGAAGTCAAGCAAAGCGACCAGGTGGTGTCAAGCAATTGAGCTGGCAGCACGATGTGCACGTCACGTGATCGATGACGTTTGTGCGCTGTGCGTCGGTCAACAACCAAGAGTGTTGGGGTTTCCAAAATATCATGAGAGGAATCGGACAACTTTGTCTTCAAATAGCTTGAATGTTTCAAGTATGATGAGATTGTTTCACATTGCTAGTGGTCTACAACGTGGGCTTCTGAAAACGCGTTGGCGATTCTGTAGCTGTACGCTGTGTGTACATATTGTATGTACATGTATGCACTTAATGCAGGAGAGGAGACAAACAATGCAGTATTGATACCGAGTGCAGTCATTGCTGCTACTTGTAGAACATCCATACTTACTTACTCAGTAAGTACTCAAGTATACAACGCCAGACACGGCCAGTACAAAATGCCTCTGGACACGACATTATTCGAGGAGAATACTTGGACACAGACTGGCAACCAAGTTTGGAAAAACACTGTTCTAGGGTAGGCGGCTCAGTTGCCTGGGCAGCAAGTCTTAATTAGTGCCAGGCACACACATCACCGCACCTGAGACGGTTGGGCTCTGATTGGTTCTGGTTGGGCGTGGCGCTTCAGCCATCGCTGCCCGTCGAGTCCATTTACGCACAGCCTGCCTGGCCCTTCAGGCGCCTCCACAGCACCCACCGCATCCACCGCCATCTGAGAAATCCATTGCCGCCCCGCCAATGACTGCAGACTGTGCATGTGCTGCCAGGTCGGTCGGTACATGTATTTGTATATGTCCGACCCTTCTCAACTTCCCACGTTTGCAAGTCCATCACCCCTTTACTTCCACACTTTTTTTCTTAATTTTGTGCGGCGCAACACGCTCCGAAAACTGATTCCAATTCACTTTAGCCAGAGGTAAGATACTTACTCGGATACCTGGACATGTTGCCGTCCTCTGACGCCTGTCTGCGGGCAAGGCCTCCTATGGTTTCGGAGGTTGCACAAGTTTCGGCCTCCCATTGTTTTGTTATTCCAGCCAGCTTGGAGCCTCCCCGCGCGACGCACCTCGTCCTTCCTGGCGCAACATGTCTGGCGCAAACAAGCCCATCCCTGCTCCATGTTTGCTGATATTGATGCTCCGATAGGACACCACGACCCGACTGCGTTGCTTGCTATTACTCTGCCACCACCGCCCACGACCTCGATTTCGACCGGTCTATCCTGAAATCGCACCAATACTCGAGCTTTACACGCAACCCTGCCGTCTTGTTTGCTGGTATGTGCGTGCATTTTCGTTTTACCCGGCACTTGAGGATCCTGGCGCGTCTTTTGAGCCTCCTCGAGGATATCTCTTGATCGCATAGTCCTGAACGATGGAAGGAAACCCACATCATCGTGGCTTACATGTACTGACTTTACAAACAGTCCGCTTGGTGAAAACAGATTCCCATCCTTCTCGCAAACCTTTCCCCCAACTGTTCCCATCTTGATCTCGACCGGTCAGCATCCGACATGGCGGACCAGGAAGAGGACTTCAACTCGTTGCCGTTGCCCGATCGATTCACTCATAAGGTGATTACCCGTTGCGAATTCAGTTCGCCTCTTCATTTGAAGTAAACTAATACGTGTTGAGCCAGGTCTGGAAAGTCCGAAAGGCAGCGTACGAAGATGCTACCAAGCAGTTTTCCAATTCTCCCGATGAGTCTGATCCTTGTTTCCGGCCGTTCCTAAACGACCCGTCTCTATGGAAGTCAGCAGTCACGGATTCCAATGTTGCCGCCCAACAAGAAGGCGTCGTTGCTCTTTGTGCATTCCTTAAGTATGGCGGACGTGACTGTGCATTACGAACTCGCGGATCGACGATTACACCCATGGTTGAAAAATGCTTGTCATCAACGAGAGCAGCCACGAAACAAAATGCTCAGGAAGCCCTACTCCTGTATATCGAACTCGACGTAGCTGGTCCGGTAGTCGAGGATGTCTTGCCTGGATTGTCGAACAAAGTTCCCAAAAATGTCGCAGCGACGCTCAACGCTCTCACCGCTATTTTCCACAACTACGGCTGCAAGATCGTGGACCCGAAACCAGTGCTCAAAACTCTGCCCAAGGTCTTCGGCGCTGCTGACAAGAATATCCGCGCCGAGGCCACCAACCTGACTATTGAGTTGTACAGGTGGTTGCGCGAGGCTATGAAACCAATGTTCTGGGGGGAATTGAAATCTACGCAGCAAACTGATCTGGAGGCGCAATTCGACAAAATAAAAGCCGAGCCACCGCCCAAGCAAGAGCGCCTGCTTCGATCACAACAGGCAGCAGCGGAATCTGCACCGGCGGGCGGAGATGATTACGACGAAGGCGAAGCTGAAGGAGAAGAAGACGCCGAGTTAATTACCTCTCCTTTGCCCGAGATAGAGGATATTTCGAAGAAGATTCCTGCCAACTTCACGGAAATGCTCGCCTCTTCCAAATGGAAAGATCGCAAAGAGGCTGTTGATGCTTTGTACCAAGCCGTGAACTTCCCCAGAATCAAAGACGGCGACTTCCACGAGGTGAATCGAGGTCTTGCCAAGTGCATGAAGGATGCCAATGTTGCTGTGGTTACGCAGGCGGCACAGTGTGTCCAACAATTGGCTCTTGGCCTGGGCCAACACTACGGCAAGTATCGTGTAGTCGTCATGCAGCCGATTATGGATCGCCTGAAAGAGAAGAAGGCAACGGTTTCAGACGCTCTTGGCTCAGCTCTGGATGCGGTCTTTGCCTCAACAAGTCTCAGCGATTGTCTCGAGGACATCATCGCCTATCTGAGTAACAAGAATCCGCAGGTCAGGGAAGGGACCATGAAATTCCTCATTCGCTGCTTGCGCACAACAAAGTCAGTTCCGGCCAAACCCGAGATTGAAACTGTTTGCGAAGCAGGCAAGAAGCTACTTTCAGAGTCCAGCCCGGTCCTCCGAGACGGTGGTGCTGAGATATTGGGGACGGTCATGAAGATCATTGGCGAACGAGCAATGGCTTCACATCTCGAGGGCCTGGATGATATCCGCAAAACAAAGATCAAGGAGTTTTTCGATACTGCCGTGGTCAAGGCCAAGGAAAAGCCAAAGCCTCCACCAGCAGCTAGAGCACCCCCTCCTTCAGCCAAGAAAGCACTCGGCGCGAAAAAGCCTGTCGTCAAGAAAGCGGTGCCTCCGGTCATGCCCTCAGAGACCACGCCCGCGCCTCCCACGGCTGTCAAACCTGCTGCAGCGGCAAGTAAGCTTGGTGCTATGAAGCCCTCGGGTCTAGGCGGTTTGAAAGTTCCTCAGAAACGTGCGATTGGAAGCTCTGGAGCACCTTCGCCTCGCCGACCTGCACCCGTTATGCCTGTTGATGACGAACCGGCTGCACAGGCGCCGCAGCCTCGACTGGGCTTGTCTCGCGGGCTCGCTGGCCGATCCTTGGCCAAGCCCGCAGCAAGCCCCATCATGCCAAGTGCGGATTCCCCGCCCCCCTCGAGTGGTCTCACGGCAGTTGAGCGTGCCGAGCTCGAAGAGCTTCGAGCGTCGAATGACCGCCTCTCCCGTCAAGTGGACGACATGCGACAAGAGCGAAACAAATTCATGTCGGAAATCCAAGAGCTGAAGAACCAAAACGCTGGCCTCATCGAGGACCATACAAGGGATGTGCTGAGTGTCAAGGCTAAAGAAACACAGCTCGTCCGGGCTCGGAGCGACGCCGAGGCAACTGAACAAGTAAACGAGCGCTTGAGGAGAGAATTGGATCGTCTGAAGAAGGCGCTAAGCCGGGCTGAAGGCCTTGGAGCATCACCAGGAATGGGTAGCCCAGGTACGTACATGATCGCTGCCCCAGACTTTGTTTACGAATATACGAATCCTGACGTCGCCCTACTAGTAATGTCACCCATCCACGACGATGTAGGCATCTATCGCGATTCTGGAGCTGCCTCGTCCCACCGCCACAGGATGAGCTTCACAAGCACCATGTCGGAAGAGAAGGAAAACGGAGAGCTGTCGTATCCTAGGAGCAAGCTCAGCCCTGAACTCCGTTTTAGCAATGGCAGTGGACCGTCCTCGGGACGTGGCTCTCCTGCTAGAGGCTTCCGGAGCGCCATTACTTCAACATATGACAACATGGAATCAAATGGACCGATGGCCAGGGACCGGCCAGTCTCATCGTTACCTCAACCCACTGGAGGTGGCGGCGTCGAAAGTTGGAAACGAGCGGCTGAGGTGACGAGCCAGCTTAAAGCCCGCATCGAACAAATGAAGGTACGTGGACATGGCGCATGCTTGCAATTTGTAGTCTTTCTCTGACGTGCAGCAGGCAAAACAAGGCTTTGCTCGTCCATGAGTCGACCATGGATGGGAAAAGCATGGTACATATATTTGATGCTTTTGGTTGCGTCTATTCGAAATGAGGGAATGGAACGGCAAAAGATTTTCATTCCCTCTCCTCTTTCTCCCTCCTACTCCTCTTCTGTTCTGTTTCTGTTTTGATCATCGGGCCCTGTACCAATTCGATGCTGATGTGTGATTTGCATTTTTGACGGCGTTTTGAACGGCATACCCCAGTCTTTTGTGTAGTTTACAATGTGAGAGACGCCGGTATCACGGGGAGATTTTCTAAGGTCGTCGACAAATGCTGAGATGAATGTAAAGACTAATGAAGAGAATGTGATCCAATTCGTGATCAAGGGTGTCAACAAGACAGCTCATGTTGCCTGATATCTCATCTGTGTGCGCGATTCGTTTCTTCAGTAATCCATTCATCAAGCAAGTAACCAATCAATGGCTTGTGGCTCGTTTGCTCCTTTGTTTTGGGCAGGCGCGGCGTTCAAGTGCTGCAAGTGCTGTCTGGGCCAGACTAGAGTCGCGGGTCGCACCTGCCCGGGGACTGGCCTGGCACCAGCCGAGAGATGTGGTGGTCCCAGCCTGGTGGGGCCATGGAGATCAGTCAGACCAGACCAGACCAGACCAGACCAGACCAGACCAGACCAGACCCGGACCTGCCCGCACTGCCCGCAATGCCCGCATGTGGCATAACGGGCAGCTCCAGTCTGCGTTGGTTGCCGGATCGGCTGTCTGGACTCTGGACTGGACCTGGAGCTGACTGGACTGTCTGTCCATGGAACCGCACCTGCCTCCAGTCGCCCCAGCCAAGTCTCATGTCGCCTACGTCACGGTTCTGGCACAATGTGTCTGGTTGCTGACCTCAGTGCTCTTCTGCCCTCTTCTGTTCCCAGATTTCGGCCTCTTGGCGCGATCAGCTGTACCTACATTTGCCAACCACACATTCTGCCAGTCGTCGTTTTATGCCTCATTATTGCAAAGATTTCTGATTCCTAAGTTGTTGTATATCTTATTCGTTTGCCCCCGAATAGCTGAACGCCGCGTCGCGCAACCTCTCTGTCGTTGGTCCTCGGCCGAAATGCAAAGAAGCCATTGCCTCGTTTAACAAGCACCCACGGCCCCCTTACACAGGACGCAACAGTCGATACTGGGCAGTCCAAAAAAACCAAAAACCGAAAAGAAAAAAGAAAAGAAAAACGACCGACTCGATTTATTGGCACCGTCGATGCGACCCCTCGAGCGAGCCGAAACGAACGCGCACAAGCACAAACCTCGACGTTAGCTCCCCGTCTCATGCCGTCAACATAGTTCTCCTCGGCAGCTGCTAACCATCGTCTTGGCTCACCCTGCCGGGATCACGGCAACAACACCGCCACCATGCTGGAGGGACTGGTGGCCGGTCTGCTGAACCGCTTCTTGGGCATGTATGTCGAGAACTTCGACCCAACGCAACTCAAGGTCGGTATCTGGTCTGGTGACGTCAAGCTCCGAAATCTTCATCTTCGACGCGAGGCTCTAGATCAACTGAAGCTTCCCATTAATGTCGTGGAAGGCCATTTGGGAGAGCTGACCCTGGTCATTCCCTGGTCTAATCTGCGTGGCGCCCCGGTCAAGGTTCTCATTGAGGATGTTTTCCTGCTCGCTAGCCCGAAAGAGGAGGCCGAATATGACGAAGAAGAAGAGGAGCGGAGGAGGCAGCGGATCAAGTTGGAGAAGCTGGACAATGCCGAGTTGTTGAAAGAAAAGAACCAAGAAGGAATGAGCCAGGAAGAACAGAAGAAGAACGAAAGCTTCACGCAAAGTCTCGTCACAAAGGTCGTCGACAATCTCCAGGTGACCGTCAAGAACATCCATATCCGCTACGAGGATTCCATATCTGCTCCCGGGCATCCATTTGCGCTCGGGTTTATCTTGGAAGAATTCAGCGCAATTAGCACCGATGGCCAATGGGAGCCCACATTTATTCAAGACTCGAACACGACAACGCACAAATTGGCGACGTTGGACGCTTTGTCCGTATACTGGAACACAGATACGGATCTGTTTGGAACCGGCCGTGAGGTGGCAGCATCGCCCCAGGAAACCATGTCACACGACGACATGGTAGAAAGCTTCAAAAGCATGCTGAATAAGACCAATGCCGTTCATACGGACCACCAGTACATCTTGCGGCCAGTCAACGGTCAAGCAAAAATAGAGCTGGACAAGTCTGGAGATATCCGTGCCCCAAAATTCAAGGCGAATTTATTGTTTGAAGAGATCGGCCTTGTGCTCGACGACCACCAATATCGCGATGCGTTGATGATGGTCGATTTGTTCCATTACTTCATTAGACACCAGGAATACAAAAGCTTGAAACCAAAGGGCAGTAGGCCCAGCGAGGATCCTCGGGCTTGGTTGCTCTTCGCAGGCAACGCCGTTCTGCATAAGATTCACGAAAAGAACCGCAAATGGTCCTGGGACTACTTCTGCGAGCGTCGTGACAATCGACGAATGTATATTGAGCTTTTCAAGAAGAAGAAACAGCAGCAACAAATGACGGCAGAAGAGAGAGAGACCCACCAAAAGTTGGAGTGGAAGTTGGACTATGAGGATTTGCGATTCTGGCGTTCCTTGGCGCGAAACCAGCTGAAGAAGGAAAATGCTGAAGCGTTGAAGAAGCAACCTCAACAACCAGAGCAGCAGGGCTGGCTGGCCTGGATGTGGGGATCGAAGCCTCAGGGAACAATCCAGGAAAACGAGGAAAACACTCAGATGACTGAAGAGCAGCGAAAGGAGCTGTACGACATGATTGATTGGGACGAGAGGGCAGCCCTGACCGAAGATGTAGATGTTCCGAGGGAAGCCGTCAGTTTATGTCTCGAGGCCTCTCTCAGCACAGGCAGCTTCACCTTGAAGAAGGGTCCTCACGACGACAAGTCTGATCTCTTGAGTCTTCACTTTGATGTTTTCAAGGCAAAGGCCCTCAAGAGAACCGACTCTATACTGGCAAATGTCAGTCTCGGAGGCTTGCGAGTCAATGACGGTACCACGCCCGATAGTCTATACCCTGAAATTGTCCGTGTGAAGGATGCTCCCGAGACTCGTAAACGAAAAAGTTTGTCCTTGAAGGAGCTTGAGAACGATGATGAAGAGCCGTTCTTCCAGTTTGAGGTTGAACAGAACCCATTAGAACGAGAGGGAGACTTTGCTGTTGTCGGAAAGTTGAAGCCTCTGGAGATTGTGTGGAACCCCAACTTTGTTGTCGGCGTCGTCGACTTCTTTCGCCCACCGGAGAGACACATGGAGTCCATCACAGCCCTGATGGAGAGCGCGGGCGCAACGGTTGAGGGTCTCAGAGAGCAAACCCGTGCCGGTTTGGAGTTTGCTCTGGAGGAGCACAGGACTGTCAACGCTGAACTGGACCTCAAGGCGCCTCTCATAATTTTGCCGGTCAGCGTTGTCTCAAAGCAGTCGACTTGCTTGCTTGTGGATGCGGGTCACATCCATGTCAACAGCGAGCTTGTTGACAACAAGACTCTTAAGGAGATTCAGTCGAAGCAGCGACAGATCTACAGCGAGGCCGACCAAAAGCGTTTGGAGTCAGTCATGTACGACAAGTTTTTGGTCAAGCTCACATCTACGCAAGTTCTCATTGGACCATCCATTGAGGAGACAAAGGAACAGCTGGCCAAGGGAAGTTCGGACTCGCAATTGCATGTGGTGGAACAGATCAACGTTGATCTTGTCGTAGAGACATCCATATTGCCCAAGGCTTCAAACCTCACCAAGCTGCGCGTCTCAGGACATCTTCCCATGCTACACGCTACAGTGTCGGATTTCAAGTACAAAAATCTCATGAAGGTAATTGATGTCGCTATTCCGAAACTTGGTCAGGCGGCAGACCTTGCGACATCTACCATGGACATGCCAGAGCCTCAGTCTCAGCCTCAGCGCCCGCGATTCATGAGTAACAGCTCGACTCGCTCACGGCGCAAGTCTCAAAGGGACCGTCAGTCCTCTGCGTTTCCTTTCATGCAACCTCAGACGGCAGTTGTGCTAGAGGACTTTGACGACGATGACGATGACTTTGAGGATGCTACCGACGGAGGTAGTCTACAGCATCTCAATATTCAACAAAAGAGCTTCGAGTTCAACTTCAAAGTGGACACGCTGAAAGGGTCACTGTACAAAAGCGACCCGGATCCTGTCAAGCCCGATGCCCTACTAGTCGAGTTGATCGCTGAAAGGTTTGATCTAGCGTTTTACACTAGGACATACGACATGGCTGCCGAAGTGTCCCTGGGATCTGTAGCCGTCGAGGATTTTGTCGAAATGCCGTCTGGAGAATTCAAATCAATCGTGTCCTCCGGTGATCCAGAGGATCTCAAAGCTGGCAGGAGCCTCGTTCATGTCGAATATAGGAAGATCAACAGACAGTCACCAGAGTTCATGCCTGTCTACGAAGGCGTTGAAACCAATATTACTGCCGTTATATCCACCATCAACCTTGTCGTAACCCGTAAGACGCTTTTGACGCTGTTAGATTTTATCCTCATCACCTTTGCCGGAGGTGATGGCGAAGAGAACGCTCAGACATCTGCCATTGACGTAGCGGAGTCTGATGAGAACAAGAATTCGGATGAAGGTGTGAGGCAGCCGCCAACTCCCGCCGATAAGACGGCCTCGATCCGCGTCAAGGTCGATTTGAAGACTATCCGGCTTATACTCAATAACGATGGAATGAGGTTAGCTACTCTCTCGTTGAACCATGGTGATGCTGGCATATTCATCAGTGGCAATACAATGCGCATATCCGCGAAGTTGGGTGATCTGTCTCTTGTGGATGATGTCAATCTTGGTGTCTCGGCGGACTCGAATTTGCGCAGACTAGTCACGATACAGGGCGATGACCTCGCTGATTTCAGATACGAGACCTTTGATGCCGGGAACGAAAAAATATACCCCGGCTACGATAGCTCGATCTTTCTTCGGGCTGGATCAGTCAAGGTCAACTTCGTCGAAGAGCCATTTCGCAAGATCATTGATTTTCTCGTTAAATTCGGAAAAATGCAAGCACTATACAATGCTGCCAGGCAAGCGGCTGTTACTCGCGCCAACCAAATTCAGCAGGACCCGAGCAAAATCAAATTCGATGTACTAGTCAAGACACCGATCGTAGTGTTTCCTCGCCTTTTCGTCTCGGGTCAACACCAATGCGATGTCATCACTGCGTACTTGGGCGAAATCTATGCTCAAAACAAGTTCGTCCCACTAGACGATAGTGAGAATTCCATAATCGCGATGAAGATCTCCGCCGGCATCAGGAACGTAAGGCTTACTTCCGACTTCCACTACTCGAATGATCGATCCGAAGAGCTCGAGATGATTGACCACGTGGACTTGGGGTTCAACATCACATATGCAGAGCATAAAGACGGGTTGAAGCGACCGGATACAGAGGTTGAAGGCTCTCTTTCAGACATCAAACTCCGCCTTACCCAATTCCAATTAAAGTCACTGTTGGAGATCTCCAAGTCTGTTCCTGCCGCTTTCGCTGGCGAGGCAGGGGATTCTGACGAGGAAGCCGCTAAAATGGTAGATGAAGGCACTCTGCAGCGTGCGAGAGCAACTCCCGAGATGGAAGATGATGGCGGCAATCAGAAACTCGTTGATCTATCCCCAGAGCTCAGCTCTTTGCGAGATGCGTGGACAAAGCTGGATCTTGTGTTTTGCACTAACACCATTGGACTGGAACTCATCATGGCAGAAGAAGACGAGCCAGTTGGCGACCTGGCCAAGTCCAGCCTCTCCAGATTCTCGCTTGACGAGACGCGTCTGAAGACGAGAGTGCTCTCTGACGATTCTTTAGAGGCCGAGCTCCTGATACACTCTTTCACAATTCACGACAGTCGACCAAGGGAAACGAACAAGTTCAAGCGCATCATGACGTCGTCCAACAAAGAAGCCCAGCAACTCATGGCCAGCATAACCATGTCGGGAGGCAAAGAGAGAAGCTTGATTGCTATGGCTACCATCGATAGCCCGCGAATTATCTTTGCTCTCGACTATCTGTTCACCATCCAACGATTTGTCACTGAGGGGCTCACCGTGGACGATGCCAGTCCAATGGATGATGAGAGCGTCGGAGAGAGCATCGGAGAGAGCACTGAGGAGTCTGAAAGCAATTCTGTACAGGCAGGATACACGAATGCCTCTGGCTCTGAAACGCAGCAGGCCCAACTCTCTCGGCAGAGGAATGGACAGGGCTCGCCCAAGCCTCAAAAATCGAACACCGATTCGACAATGTCGATGGCGTTTCGTATTAATCTCGTGGATGCCCAAGTCATACTCATAGCCAATCCGCCGGCAACGAATTCCGAGGCTATTGTCCTTAACATTCGACAAATGCTGCTATCAAAACAACATGCCCTCACCTTCCAGATATCCGAAATTGGCATGTATCTGTGCCGTATGGATAAGTTTGAAACATCTCGCCTTCGCATCATTGACGACTTCTCCATTCAGCTGAATATGGACAGTTCTCAAGTTGATAGAACAAGTGTTCACGTGGACGTCGAGCCACTGATTCTACGGTTATCGCTCCGTGATATCCTTCTCGTGCTGCAAGTCGTGAGCAAAGCAGGAGAACTCTCTGGAAACGAGGCGGAAGATGCCCAAGAGACGGCCGCAGCGCAGAAGGCAAGACAGCTCCGTAACGCTGGGCTGAAGTACCAGTCTGCTAGCGGACGCGGTCTTTCCACAATTGCCAAAACAAGAGGCACGAAAACCATTGCCGGGAAATCAATCAAGCCACCTTCGAAAGCTGTCGCCGCCGCCGTGCCTCATCACGAGGAATTGTCGGCCACCGTTGAAGGTATTCGCATTGTTCTAATCGGCGACTTGCACGAGCTGCCCATACTCGATATTGGCATCAAGAACTTTACCGCCACTGCGGAGAATTGGTCGTCGAACCTGAAGGCCGAATCCGCGATTGATATGTACTCGAGCGTCTACAACTTCTCCAAATCGAGTTGGGAACCGCTACTGGAACCCTGGCAGGTTGGGCTTGGCATAGCGAAAGATCCGACCTCTGGGCTGATATCGGTAGACGTGGCGTCCAAGAAAACCTTTGACATTACTGTCACGACAGCTTCGATTGCCTTGGCATCCAAGTCATTGGCCTTTCTGACAACAGAACAAAATGTTCTTGACAAGCCTAGAGGAGTCGAGGCCCCATATCGGATTCGAAACTACACGGGCTTTGAAGTGATTCTACATTCCAAGAGTTCAAGTTCCGGGGAGCCTATTGATTTGCGGCTGGAAGACGGTGCTGAGTCGCCGTGGACCTTTGAGCACTGGGAGAAGATGCGTGAGAACCTCTTGACCGAATCCAGTCAAAATGACGTCGGGATTCAGCTGGAGGGTAGTGGGTTTGACGTAGTGAAGAATGTCAGGCTCGACAGAGAAGGCGAATTCCTGTATGGTCTTCGCCCGAAGACGGATAATGTTTTGCACCGCCTATGTGTGGAGGTCAGGCTAGGTCCCGACAACGTCAAATACGTCACGCTTCGGTCGCCCCTGATGGTGGAGAACGCGACCGAGATCCCCGTGGAACTTGGCGTCTACGACGCGCAACAGGGTCATCTGCTGAAGATTGAGAAGATTGCACCAGGTGATTCGCGGCCCGCTCCGGTGGGCGCCGTCTTCGAGAAGCGTGCACTGATCCGCCCCGATGGCGGATTTGGGTACCATTGGAGCCGAGATCTGATTTGGTGGAGGGATTTGTTGCAGCGGCCAACGAAGCGGTTGGTGTGCAAAGGAGAGAATGGGGATCCCTTTTACTTTCAAGTCAATGCTCGGTTTGACAAGTCCAACCCCATCACAAGGTATGTTGTGCACAACGTGTCAATACGCACTCTCTGGGCACAAGTGGATAAAAGGATACGCCTGCTGATTCAGATTTATGCAGACTATATCCGTACATGAAGGTCAAGTTATCTGCGCCCGTCACCTTGGAAAACCTCTTACCCTACGACTTCAAATATCGAATCTATGACAAGAATACCAAAAAAGACTGGTCAAACTTCCTGCGCAAAGGAGGAGTGAGCCCTGTTCACGTCGTGGAGCTATCGCACCTCCTCCTTCTCAGCATCGATATGCAGGACACAGTATTCAAGCCGAGCGACTTCGCCATCATCAATACTGGCAACACTGAAGACTTCCGCAAGGAGAGGAGGATAGTGGTCAAGGATAATGATGGCTTGTCGCTCAACCTCGCATTGCACTACTTTAAGATCCCCGATAGTGGTGGTGCGTTCAAAGTGACGGTTTACAGCCCATACGTGGTATTGAACAAGACGGGACTTGACCTCCGTATTCGTATGAAGAGTTGGTTGCAGCAGGCCAAACCTGCGGCCGGCCAGTTCCATCTCGTCAATACCACCGATGGCGACCGCGACCGGCCCAAGGCGTTGCCATTCATGTTCTCCTACGGCAATGACGATAATAGAAATCGGGCGCTGCTCAAGGTGGACGAGTCAGAATGGAGCAAGCCGCAGAGTTTTGATGCCATTGGTAGCACTTCTGAAGTCGTGTTGAATTCAAGCTCGAAGAACAAGGAGATTCACCTCGGCATCACGGTCAAGTCGGGCGAGGGAAAATACAAAATGACCAAGGTTGTCACCCTTGCGCCTCGATTTGTGCTCAAGAACAAGCTGGATGAAGAGCTCTTGGTTCGGGAGTCGAGCTCTTCGGGCTACATGACCCTCGAGCCTGGCGCGTTGCAGCCCCTGCACTTTATGCAAAAGTCGGCCGTGAAGCAGCTGTGTCTTTGCTATTCCGGAGTGGACAACCAATGGACCTCGCCCTTCAACATTGCCGACGTCGGCATCACCCACGTCAAAATCGCAAAGGTCGGACAGCGCCAGCGCCTGGTGCGGGTTGAGATCCTTCTGGAAGACGCAACCATTTTTCTCCACTTGAGCATGGAAACCAAGAACTGGCCCTTCTCCATACGCAACGAGAGCGATACGGAGTTTACCTTTTACCAGGCCAAACCCAACGTCGACGAAGATGATGGCGAGGACCGTAGTGGCTGGAGGCCCATCCGGTATAGGCTGCCCCCTAGGAGCATCATGCCATACGCATGGGATTTTTCCGCGGCCAAATTCCGCGAGCTGGTCATTGCCGCCAACAGTAAGGAACGTCACGTCAAACTGGCCGAGATTGGGAATCAGATCCCGATGAAGGTCGTGTCTAGCTCAGGACAGCAGAAAATCATTGACATCAACGTCGCGGCCGATGGACCAACACAGACACTGATTCTGAGCAACTACAGAGCCAGCAAGAGCATGTACAAGCCCAAGACCTTGTCCAGAACCGCCACCGGGCCCGAGGCATTCGAGGTCAGAGATCTTGACACGGGCGCAACGATCCGAGCGCAGCTGAGACTCTCTGGCATCGGCATCTCGCTGATCAATGCGCAGCTGAAGGAACTGGCCTATGTCACGTTCAGGGACGTACAGCTTCGGTTCAGCGACTCGCCGCTGGTTCAAACGGTGTCGCTGGCCGTGAAGTGGATGCAGGTTGACAACCAGCTCTACGGCGGCATATTTCCCATGGTTCTGTATCCCAGCGTGGTGCCCAAGAAGGCCAACGAGGTGGACGCGCACCCGTCGCTGCACGGCATGGTGAGCCGGGTCAAGGATGATTCCTACGGAGTCACGTATATCAAATACGCCTCGGTCCTCCTGCAGCAGATGACGATTGAGCTGGATGAGGACTTTGTGTTTGCGCTGCTGGACTTCTCCAACATTCCTGGGGCCAGCTGGACGGCGGTGGAAGAAGAAGGCAAGTTGTGCGACGAGGACTTGGACATCCCCGAGCCGTCTGAGCAGCCCGGCGGTCAGGACATTTACTTTGAGGTTCTCAACATTCAGCCCATGCAAATCGACCTCAGTTTCATGCGCACGGAGCGCATCAATGCCGAAGACAAGACGTCGTCACGAAATCCAATCATGTACTTCCTCAACGTCATGACCATGGCCATTGGGAATGTCAACGACGCGCCCATCCGCTTCAACGCCTTGATGCTCGACAATGTTCGCGTGTCGGCGCCGGTACTGGTGCAGAACATTTCGAACCACTACAGCCAGGAAGTGATGTATCAGATCCACAAGATTCTGGGATCGGCCGACTTTCTGGGCAACCCCGTCGGTCTGTTCAACAACATCTCGTCTGGCGTCACGGACATCTTCTACGAGCCGTACCAGGGCCTCATCCTCTCGGACCGGCCGGAGGACTTTGGGATCGGCATCGCCAAGGGCGCCGCGTCATTCGCGAAGAAGACCGTCTTTGGCGTTACGGACAGCCTGTCCAAATTCACTGGCAGTCTGAGCAAAGGGCTGGCGGCGGCATCGTTGGACAAGCAATTCCAGGACCGAAGGCGCATTACGAAGGCCCGAAACCGGCCCAAGCACGCACTGTACGGCGTTGCTGCCGGGGCGAACTCGCTGTTCACGAGTGTGGCGTCCGGCGTCGGGGGTCTGGCGCGCAAGCCGCTCGAAGGAGCGGAACAAGAGGGGGCGCTGGGCTTCTTCAAGGGAGTTGGCAAGGGAGTACTGGGCCTGGCCACCAAGCCGGCCGTCGGTGTCCTGGACATGGCCAGCAACGTCAGCGAGGGCATCCGCAATACCACAACAGTGTTTGACGGGCAGGAGCTGGAGCGCACGCGATTTCCGCGCTTCATCCCGCGCGACGGCATCGTGCGGCCATACAGCGCGCGCGAGGCGATGGGACAGTATTGGCTGAAGCAAGTGGACAACGGGCGGTACTTTGACGAGCAGTACATTGGCCATCTGGAGCTGCCCAAGGAAGACATGGTGGTGATGGTGACGTTTGCTCGGATACTGCTTATTAGGTCCAGGCGTCTGACTAGTGAGTGGGACGTGCCGTTGAAGGACGTTCAAACCATTACCAAGGAGCGGACCGGGGTCAGCCTGGTGCTGAGAGAAGGAGCGAATGGACCGTTTATCCCTGTGGGCGGCGGCAGCGAGCGAGCGTTTTTGTACAAGATGATTGGCGTTGCGGTGGAGGAGTTTAACCGACGGTTCAGAGGAGGAGAGTAGGGGAGAGGGAAGGACATGCTGCTGACCTGCTGTGGTGGCTTGTTGATGCAAGGGAAAGGAAAACCCGAACCAACCAACCAACAAACAAACAAACAAAAAAAAAAAGAAAAAGAAAACGAAAGGTCTCACGAGCATCATCATGTCTTGATTATTCCTATTCATCTTGTTTCGCACGTCGGGAATGGGGTGGTGAGAGCAAAGTCGTAGCTCTTGGAGGTTGCAGGCCCCTTGCAGAGCTCTCCTAAAAAAGAAACTATGAAACATGGCGCCGCTTCATGCTACATTTACGTACCGACCCACTCGAGCATCCAATCACAATAGAGCTATCGAGGGCAACTCGTGCACCCATGATTTATATGATTCTGTAAGTACCGGAAGTATTGGAGAATACATACTAGCAATACTTAGTTTTCTACATAAAATAGCAAGCTTAGCAAGCTCTTCAAGGCAAGTAATTTGATCCAATCAAAGAAAGACTGAAGAAAAGCTGGGTCTAACTAGGTGTAGCCTTCTCGGCATCAAAGAGATGCACTCGATACCTTGATAACAGGCATAGCGGCCCAGGACCCTGGTTATCGGGCCAAGCCGCACAGTGCGAAAGGTTTCGGGCACGGCCACGCCACGCCAGCCAACGGTCAGCGCACCTTACCATCCCTGTGCCGCGAGAGGAAGTGGGGACGCGTCAAGTGGGGACGTGTTGGTTGCGGCTGGTCGGGGCAGGCACGACTGATAACGGCTGGTCGGGGCCAGCACGACTTCCTGACTGATCATGGCTGGTCAGCGTCAGCGGCAGCGGCAGCGGCAGAGGCAGAGGCAGAGGCAGAGGCAGAGGGAGGCGGGTCCCATTTCTGATTGGACCGACCTGCTCGCGTGCGTTTCCGTTGGCTGCGTGGCTTCCGCGATGCGCCACGTCAAAGGACTTATCTACGGGGCCGCTTCGTTTTGCCCCGTGTCTCACGTCTCACGGTCGACGAGGGGAGGGACCGAGGGCAGCCAGACTAGACCGTCTGCATCTGTCAGCCCGGCTTACGGCCAGCAGAGCAGTGAGCAGCGGGCCGACCGCCCGGTGCCAGCCGTCGGGAGCAAAAGTTCCGCGCCTTGCGTGCGTTCTCGCTGGCGGGAAGGTATGCTGCGTTTGCTTTTTTGCCTCGTGGCTTCATTTCTCCTCTTCCGTTTCTTATCTCTTCTTTTTTTTGTTTCCCTTTTCTTTTCTTCTTCTTCTCCTTCTTCTTTTTTTTTTTTTTTTTTTTTTCCTTCCCCGCCGGCTCCTGCCGTCTACACGTCCACCCTCGACTGGCTCGCATCTGTCGTTGGCGGTCCCTGTCTACTGTCCGCTCTCGTGGCTTGGCCGACGCTGCTCTTTCGTCACGTCGCACAGAGATTCGGTGACGTCGTCTGTGGAGGGGTGAGCAGGCATCTTTTTCTTCTGCCTTTCCGAAAGTCGGGGGCCTCGGGACCCGAGCGCCTTTTTCGGTCGATTCTCGATTGTTGATTGCTTTGGGCTTTTGGATCTGTTCTCGGTGGGGTGTGTTGGCTACGTCTACCTCGTCCACGTCCTCGTCCACGTCCACGTCCACGTCCACGTCCACGTCCGACCCAGATACACAGATACCGTTCATGGCCGCCGAGACTCCTCAGAGCGCGGGCCCCAAGAGCGAGGCGAAAGAAGCACAGCAACCGCAGCAGCATGAGCCTCCCAACGCAGGATCCGACTCTGCCCCGGATGCCGCGAACCATGCGACGCACGCTCGCCGTGATGCCGACGACGACCATCACGGCGTCGACAAGAGCCAGCCCCTGAATACTCCGCCAGACTACAGCGACCACGAAAAGGCCGATGCAGGTGTCGTGAGCACCAGGCGCGGCTCGGCAGGTCCTGGCGACGGTGCCGCCTCGTCCTCGAAGGGCCTCGGGCGCTTCTACCGACGATACCGTCCCTTCTTCCACCTCTTCTACTTCCTCCTCTTCACTGGCTGGTGGATCGCCTCGCTTGTCCTGCACCGGCACGACAAGAACTGGGTGGTCCCCTTCCTGCTGTGGCTGACCATTTCGCTCCGCCTCATGTTCTTTTACGTCCCGTCTCGCTACCTCTCCAGCGCCATCCGATGGGTCTGGGAGCGGTCGGCTCTCGTCATCTACCAAGCGATTCCGCCCAAGCTGCGCACCATTGCCGGCGCGGCGGGCGCCCTGGCCGTCGTCCTGGTGGGCAGCTTCGCGTCGGAAGAAGTGGCCGACAACTCGCGGGCAAACCGCGCCGTCAGTTTGCTCGGCATGCTGCTCATGATTGGCGTATTCTGGCTCACGAGCAAACACCGCAGCCGCATCAACTGGCGCACCGTCATTGCCGGCATGCTCAGCCAGTACATCATCGGGCTCTTTGTGCTCCGCACCGGCGTCGGCTACGACATATTCCGCTTCATCGCCGACCGTGCCGGTGATCTGCTGGGGTTCGCCCGCGAGGGCGTGGCCTTCCTGACGGACACCAACACGTCGCAGCTGACCTTTTTCTTCTTCTCCGTCATTCCGGCCATCATCTTCTTCATCTCGCTGGTGCAGGTGCTGTACCACGTTGGCTTCCTGCAGTGGTTCATCCGCAAGGTGGCGACGTTTGTCTTCTGGGCGCTGGGCGTGTCGGGCGCCGAGGCCGTCGTCGCGGCCGCCACGCCCTTCATCGGCCAGGGCGAGTCGGCCATGCTCGTCCGGCCCTTTGTCCCGCTCATGACCAAGGCCGAGATCCACCAGATCCTGACGTGCGGCTTCGCCACCATCTCGGGCTCCGTGCTCGTGGGCTATATCCGCCTGGGCCTCAACGCCGAGGTCCTGGTGTCGTCGTGCATCATGTCCATCCCCGCCTCGCTGGCCATCTCCAAGCTGCGCTACCCCGAGACGGAGGAGTCGCTCACCGCCGGCCGCGTGGTCCTGCCCGACGACGACGAGGACCGGGCCGAGAACGCCCTCCACGCCCTTGCCAACGGCGCCTGGATCGGCGTCAAGATCGGGGGCACCATTGTCGCCTCGCTGCTGTGCATCATCGCCGTCGTGGGGCTCGTGAACGCCCTGCTGACGTGGTGGGGTCGCTACCTCGACATCAACGACCCGACCCTGACGCTGCAGACCATATTGGGGTACTTGCTCTGGCCCGTGGCCTTTTTCCTGGGCGTGCCGCGGCAGGACAACTATCGCGACGTTTTGCTTGTCGGGAGGCTGATTTCTCAAAAAGTGATTACGGTGAGTTTTGTGTGGGAGAGGGAATGAAGGAGAGAAGAAGGAGGAGGAGGAGAAGAAGAAGAAGGAAGAAGAAAGAAGAAGAAGAAGAAGGAAGAAGAGAAAAGAAAAAAAAAAGAAAGAAGGAAAAAAAAAAAAAGAAATCACATGACTAACTCCCCTCCCCATCCCGCAGAACGAATACAACGCCTTCCTCGATCTGACCACCAAAGCCGACTACCAAAACCTCAGCCCCCGCTCCCGTCTCATCGCCATCTACGCCCTCTGCGGCTTCGGGAACATTGGCTCTCTAGGCGTTCAGATTGGCATACTCGGCCAGCTCGCACCATCCCGCGGCGGCGACGTCTCCAAGCTGGCCGGCTCGGCCCTCATCTCCGGCGTGACCGCCACGCTGACCTCGGCGGCCGTGGCCGGTCTAGTCATTACGGACCAGATTGCGCGGTTTGATCCCAAGACGACGCCGTAGACGGAGACGGGAATGGAGGGCGAGGGCGCGACGGACGAATGCGTGTGGAGGGAACGAGGCGCAGCATCATGACGTGTTTTTTTTTTTTTTTTTTGGATATACAATGCCAGCAGGAGAGCAGCATCACGTTTTTTTTCCCTTTCCCCTTTTCCCTTTTCCCTTTTTCTTTTTTCTTTTTCCTTTTCTCTTTATTCTTCATTCTTTTATGCACACACATCAGGGTGATTCTCGGCCAAAGAGCCTCTGGTGTTGAACAATTCCACGTAGAGTTCCCGGTTGCGGTCACGGTGCGCGCGTGTTTTGATGCGTACGTGATGCGCGACGGCCATGCCGGGTCATGTTCCACTGCAGCTTGGCCCAAGTCCGTGCCTGCCGGGGATTCGGGAATCCATGCGGAAAACATCCCTTCATTCCCTATATGTGACGTCATCTCTGATCCTTCAACGCCGGCCGCCCCATTCCCCAGCCCTATTCCCCACCAAGCGAGCCACTAGCGACGGGCCCCCGGTGCCCCGCACGGATCTTGTCACGCCTCGCGCCCGACGTCGGTCCCGGGTCGGCGCATCCATCTCTGCACACGCACCAGACGCCATCGCACGTACCCGTCATGCCCGGCATCATCTCGACGCGCAGGTCGATTCGGTGGATTCCTGGGCCCGAGGCCTGCGAGCCGACTTCCACCATGGTGCTGACGTCTCCGGGGGGGAGGTTTGTGGATGTGCGGGTGTTGAAGGCGGGAGGGGACCGAGGTGGGTGTGGTGGTTTTTTTTTTTTTTTTTT
>SRPY01000371.1:0-30917 GCA_018360145.1 Claviceps africana | reverse complement strand
TGAGCCGGCCGTCGGTGCCGTTGAGCCAGCCGATGGCCCCGAGCCGGCCGCTGTGGTTCCAGCCGTTCTGGCTGCCCGGCAGCGCGTGCAGGTCCAGGTTGACGCGCAGGCCGTACCGCCGCGCCCACTCGATGCCGCGCAGCAGGTAGCGCCACGACGTCCGGAACACGTACGGGTCGCCGTCGTACACCTCGACGGCCCAGTACGAGTACGGGATGCGGACGTGGTCCAGGCCCGCCGCCGCGATGTCCCGGAACGTGTCCTCGGTGACAAACGACGCGTAGTGCGCCTCGAGCACGTCGCCCGCCCCCCGGCCCAGGTGCTGGCACAGCGTGTACTCGTCCACGATGCCCAGCTTGGCGTCGTAGTCGAACAGCGACGGCGTGATGAAGGGCTCCAGCGACAGCCACCCGCCCAGGTTGACGCCCCGCGCCGGCCGGCTCGCGTACGGGCCCCAGTCCTCGTTGAGCGCCGGCACCTGGTCGTTGGCCCGCGCCGAGTCGTCCCAGCTCGTGAACAGGCCCATGACCGGCAGCGAGCCCACCGTCTCGTCCGTGAAGGTGACGTTGAAGTCGGTCGTCGATTTCCAGCTCCACGGGTCGAGGTACGTGTTCTTCCACTGCGTCGGCACCTTGCCGGCGTCCTTGCCGTCGAGCGACGACGACGACGACGACGAAGACGACGACGGCCCGGATCCGGACTTGTTCTTGCTCACCACCACGGCCACGGCAATGATGAGGACGAGCGTCACGACGGTCCCGATGCCTCCCAAGATCCACCCTGCGTGTTTTGCGTCTCGTCAGCGGGGTTCGTGATGCCGGCATGGGGGGCCCATGGCAGCCTGGCTAGGCGGATGCCCAAAAAAAAACTGGAAAAAACTTACACAACTTCTTCCTCGTCCTCTTCTTGTCCCTCTCCTGGCTCATCTTCTTTGCCTCGTACTTTTCCCTGGCAAACTCATCCTCGGCCCAGCTGCCACCCCCCCCTCGGAGCCCAGGGGTTCGGACCCGTCCCTCCTCCATGGCCGCACCGCTCACGACCCGTCTCTTCCTGCTCCGGTCGTGCCTGTTGGACGACCGGTGCGGCGCCGTCCGCGCCCCGCCATCCACCGCCTCGTAGCCCCCCTCCCTCTGTCGCCTCCGCCGCTCCCTCTCGGCGCGCAGCCTCCGCCGCTCATTCTCCCGGTCCAGCTGCTCGAGGGCGCCCGACGACAACGTCTTGTGCGACGACGAGCCCCCGCGCGACCTGCCTTCGTCTCTGCCCTCTTCGGAACGGGACGTCGTGGCCCGTCTCCGGCTGGCGGGGTGTCTCTTCCTGTTCGGCCTCGTCCCCGACTCTGGTGCGCCCTGTCGGCGCCGCTGTTGTCCATGTCTGTCCGTCCGGCCTGGTTCTCTGGGCGCCATGACGTTGCCATGCGCGTCCGGGAGAGACGGCGCGCTTCTTGTTCGTCTTCGTCTTCGTCTTCTTCTTCGTGTATGTGTGCTGGAATGCGGGCTCCGATGGATCGAGGTAGATGCTCGCCGTTTGATGCGTGAATGATGCAGTATTTCGCCAGCCCTTTCCGAGACTGTAGAACTAATTGTCTCGGGCGCACGAGTCGAGCAACATGTTGTCGCAAACGTGCTGTTGGCGGGGCAACCAAACAGTCGGGCAGGGGTCGGCATAAGACGATGACATGAATGCACCTTGGCGCTTTCCCCCCTCTCCCTTTCCGTTTTTTTGCCATTTTCTTCTTCTTCTTCTTCTTCTTTTTTTCCCCCGGTCGAGATGGTCTGCACTGCGTCATGGACTAATCCATGCTGCCAAACATGGCCAGCGCGAAGAGGAAAAGGCCAACGCTGCTTCCTGGGCTGACGGGATGACGCCAATTGGTCGACGCAGGTTGCGCTCGGCATAGCAACTTGCAGTCAGTCAGCTGGGGCCGGCGGGCGCGGATGCCGCCGCAAGCCGAGCGACGTGGATGAGCCGCATCTGGTGGCCTCGGCTTTCGAGTCTGGTGACTCCGGTCCGTCACCATCGCCGTCACCGTCGCCGTCACCATCATCACCACCTCGCCTGCATTCCCATCCGTTTCCATTCCCCGTCCACGAGCAACGGCTGCGTCGAGGCGGACGACGGCCAGCATTTGCCTTGTTCCACCCTCTCTGCCTCTACCTCTGCCTCTACCTCTGCCTCTACCTCTGCCTTTGCCTGCCTCCGTCTCCGACTGCCTCGGCCTGCCCCCGCCGATACGGCCACCATGAAGCGCCAGATGGCTCGTCCGTGGCGGCGGGCTGCGGCCTCGTCGAGCCGCAGCCGGCTCCCACTCCGACCGCCGCCTCTCCAGAGCCTCGACAGCCCCGGCAGCCCCGGCAGCCCCCCGATGCCCGCGGCGCGACGATGCTACTCGCAGCACCCCTCGAGCGCCCGGCTCAACGTCCCCATCGACTACTCGACCAGCCCGTTGCTGGCCCACGGCAGCAAGGGACCCCTCCTGGGACAAAGCGACGAGCTGCCGGCCGAGGTGCGCGGCGGCCCCAGGCGCCGGATGAACCTCTTCCAGGCCATCAACGACGCGCTGGGCATCGCGCTCGCCGAGGACGACTCGGTGCTCCTCTTTGGCGAGGACGTGGCCTTTGGCGGCGTCTTCCGCTGCACCATGAAGCTGGCCGAGACGCACGGCGCCGAGAGGGTCTTCAACACGCCGCTGACGGAGCAGGGCATCGTGGGCTTCGGCATCGGGCTGGCGGCGCAGGGCATGCGGCCCGTAGCCGAGATCCAGTTCGCCGACTACGTCTTCCCGGCCTTTGACCAGCTCGTCAACGAGGCGGCCAAGCTGCGGTACCGCGAGGGCGCCACGGGCGTCCACGCCGGCTCGTTGACGGTCCGCATGCCGTGCGGCGGCGTCGGCCACGGCGGCCTCTACCACTCGCAGTCCCCCGAATCGCTCTTCACCCACGTGCCCGGCCTCCGCGTCGTCATGCCGCGGTCGCCCGTCCAGGCCAAGGGCCTGCTGCTGGCCGCCATCCGGAGCAACGACCCGTGCCTCTTCCTCGAGCCCAAGATGCTCTACCGCGCCGCCGTCGAGCAGGTGCCCCAGGCCGCCTACGAGCTGCCCCTGTCGCGGGCCGAGGTGGTCAAGCCCGGCCGAGACGTGACCGTCGTCTCGTACGGCCAGCCCGTCTACACGTGCCTCGCCGCCGTCCAGCGTGCCGAGGAGGACCTGGGCGTCTCGTGCGAGCTCATCGACCTGCGCACGTTGTACCCGTGGGACAAGGCGACCGTCCTCGCGAGCGTCCGCAAGACGGGCCGCGTCCTCGTCGTGCACGAGGCCATGGTCAACGCCGGCATCGGCGCCGAGGTCGCCGCCGCCATCCAGGAGGACCCCGAGACGTTTGTTCGGCTCGAGGCCCCCGTGGCCAGGGTCGCCGGATGGAGCATCCACAGCGCCCTCTTGTATGAGCGCTTCAACATTCCCGACGTGGCACGTATGTTTTTTTTTTTTTTTTTTTTTTTTTTTTTTTTTTTTTTTTACGCGCCCCCAGTCATGCGTCTGCCCCTTTTTGCCAACGCCTAACCCGACAATAGGTGTTTACGACGCCATCAGGAGGAGCCTGAGCTACTGAGCCCCCCGGAGCACAGCGGGGACCAAGACGGGACCATGCCCTCACGAGAGACTGTAATTGTAGTGTAAATGTCCATTCGTCGAGTCTGCGTGCTCTGCTGTCCGTGTCGCATCAATTGAATAGATCTGGTATCGTACGTCCGGTCGGGCCCGGGTCTGGTGGCACTAGACTACTTAAGTAGACCAGACACCGCGGGTCGTAGGTACTTCGGACACGTTTTGCACCAAAATTACACGGCAAAGTGTTCCGAGTTACCTGCGCCCACTGATCAGAACCTGCTGGCACCTGCCCGCCGTCCCCCCGCTGTTCCCGCTGTTCCCCCCTGCCATGCTGCGCGTTGCCTCGGTGCTTCCAGGGCCCAGCGCCGTCGTCCGCCCCGCCTCGGACCTCTCCACAGTCCGTCCACTGTCCAGCGTCACATCCTGACCGCATCGACGTCTTCACTCTGGGACTTCCCGCATCGAACCCCTTTCCGCATCGCCCGCAACCCGACTGGCCATCATGTCGTACATCGAAACCATCTCCAGCTTCGTGGAGGGCGCCCCTCCGGGAGAGGTGAGTCCCCGGATCAACCGTGGAGCTTCCCGTCCCGCGCGATCGACTGCCCCGAGCTAACCAACGGCCGCACAGCTCGCCGACGTTGTCGCCGGTACGGCCCCATCGCCCACACATTGTACAACATGGAAGACAGCTCGTGGCTCACGCGAAAAACCTCGATAGATATCAAAGCCCTGGCCGAATTTTCCCCCGACGTCGTCTCCGAGCTCCGACCGGCCTTTGAGAAGTACAACGAGGAGCAGCTGGCGACAGTGAAGCTGCCCGGTAGCAGTCAACCGGTGAGACGGTGCCTCGCCAACGTCCCACGGCGGAACCATCATGAACTAATCATCCTTTCTCTGTCTTTTTTTTTTTTTAAAAAAAAAAATCACGGAAAAAGGTCCTCGTCAGCATACACAATTCTCTCGGAGACGGACGATACTACGATGTCGAGAGCTCATCGAGCTTCGCCTTCGACCACACCACACAGGCATGCTTGGCTCCTCGGCGCGACCGACCCATGGCAGGAAGAACGTTGCGCGAGACTGACCGTCGAGTAGAAAGCCAGCTCCGTGCAGAGCCACGTCGTCGAAGGTGCTCAGGCTGATTTGGTGTGAGTACCTCACGCTTCCCACCCTCCGTAGTTGGATCTGGGGGAAAGATTGACAGAGGGAGAAGAACAAAAAAAAGAAGATTTACTGACGACGAGGGCCCAGGAAATCGACATTGAAGAGCCTCGGGGCCTATGTCAAGGAGCATTTCGCCAATGCTGCCTTTGGCGTGTACCCCATTGAATCCGACTCCAAGATTGCCGTCGCCATCGTGGCCAATAAATACAGTCCCAACAATTTCTGGTGCGTCACGCGAAGCCCGCTCCCAACTCCTCCCGTGCTCGTGAGACTTTGGATATCTTGTGATACAAACAAAAGAATTCCAAGAAAAAATAAGAATGAGAGAAAGCAAAAAAAAAAAAAAAAAAGTATGCTATAGCTAACGTCCACGTGCAGGAACGGACGGTGGCGATCATTATACATCTTCGACCCCGCTTGTGGAAGCCTCGAGGGCTCGATCAAGGTCGACGTACACTACTACGAAGATGGCAACGTCCGTCTGCTGACGGATAAGCCCGTCGCGGTCACGATTCCATCGGGGACTGGAGCCGGCATCGTCAAGGAGATCTCGGCCAGCGAGAAGAGATACCAGGAGGAGCTGAACAAGAGCTTCGTGAGCCTCAGCGAGGGCGCCTTCAAGGGCCTGCGGAGACAGCTGCCCGTGACGAGACAAAAGATTGAGTGGGACAAGGTGACGAGCTACAGGCTGGGACAGGACATTGGCGGCGGGAGCTCCAAACGGTAGATGTTGTCTGTGCATTGGGTGCTCCGCATGGCGCGGGCAGTTGTGTCCTGTATGGGGGGATTCCCAAGTCTGCGAGCAGATGCGACTCGAGGAAGCTCGCGTTCGCTGCTTGTCATCCGATATGTCTGGGATGCCACGAGCAGTGCTATTCGAGCAGCCTGGCTACATGTTACTATTCGTGCGGTTGCCCCGCTCACGGCCCACGTCAGCTCGGAATAAGTTGGTCCGAATAAGCACGCAAAATCGCGGTTTTTCCTCATGCTACAAGTGCGTTGCCTGTGAATTTGTACATACATACATACATACATGCATACATATTGTACATACAATGTGCATGTAATTGGAATAACTAAACACGCAGTAGTAAGACCTTGGATGCTGCCCGGGGAAAAATAATGCTTAGCCTCAAAGAGGCTAGTCAGTGGGACGGCTGCACGGATAGTACTACTCGTGGCATTTTTTTTGGTGATCCTGCATGAGGCATCCGCCATCCGGTACGCTTTGCGTGTTTTGCACATTTGGCCGTGCAGTGGTGGTGGAGACGGTTTTATAACGCACTGTTGTCTGAACTGGAACTGGCGCACACATGCATGGGGCATCCATGTCATCACATTGCATTCGTTTGTCATCCCGAGGCTTAAGTACAAGATGCGCAGATAGTTGTTGCGGGCTGCCGCGGGTGCTCTCGTCATGCGAGCCATGCTAGGGGGGGGGGGGCTGCTTAGTCGAGTTTTTTTTTTTTTTTTTTTTTTTTTTTTTTTTTTTTTTTTTTTTTTTTTCTGTCGTTGTCGTTGTTGTTGTTGTTGTTGTTGTTGTTGTTGTTGTTGTTGCGCGCAAGCTGCGCTGCGGGCTCGACTTGATGGGCATCTGTCGCCGGGGTCCGGTCTGGAGGTCTGGCCACGTTTTCCAGCAATCGGATCCCCTCCAAACGGGATTGTTGGGCGGGAATTTGGCGTCGGGCCATTGGTCGGTTGTTGCGCCTGGCGACCCGCCGGGTAGAGCATCTCTGATCTCTGATACAGACCTGTCCCGCCCTGCCCACACTGTGGTGTCAGGGGCCGATGCTGCTGAAACGCACGGGAAGTCGGCAGTGCGCTGCGCTGCGCTGCGCTGCAGGCTGTTGACCGGAGGAGGCTGGAGGCTGGAGGCTGCTGAGAGCCCGGGCGCGCGCACCAGACCACCCACCCAGACCTCAGCGAAGCCACACAAGCCGCTCGTCAGCGCCCAGCGCCGAACTATCCTTTTTCCCGTCCCGCCTCACCCAGTTTGCTGCGCCGCCACGCCTCTGCCTTTTCTCCTGGCTTCCCGCCCCGGTCCACCTCAACCAAAGATCCCCTTCCTCGATATCCCGCTCTGCTTCTTCGCCAACCCATCCATTTCGCCTCGAGCTCTTTTGCTGCGTCCGCCCCGGAAATTCTTCTCCCTGCCCTCCTTCCGCCATTGAATCGCCCTGCCCACCATGTCTTCCACCCTCGAGCTTACCTACCAAGATGTTGCCGAGCACAACACCAAGAAGGACATGTTCGTCGTGATTCACGACAAGATCTACGACTGCACCCAGTTCGTCGATGAGCACCCGTACGTCGATGCCCTTCTTTTCTTGAAGAACCCCCCACCCTCCCCCCTACCCCCCCGAATCGTTGTCTGATCCCCCTTCTTGTTGTGATGCTGACGATCATATTCCAGCGGTGGTGAGGAGGTTCTCCTGGACTGTGCCGGCCAGGACGCCACCGAGGCTTTTGAGGATGTCGGTCACAGTGACGAGGCCCGCGAGACTCTGGACAAGATCCAGGTTGGGGTTTTGAAGCGACAGGTGAGTCGATATGTGCTTGGAACTTGCTTTTTCTTTTCCTTTGGAAGAAAAGTTGGCCTTGGAACGAAAAAAAAAAGAATGAAATGGAAAGAATGAAAAAAGAAGAAGAAGAAAAGAGAGAGTGAGAGAGAGAGAGATAAACAAAGAACCAAACCCATTGACGCGACCTCGTCTCTTACAGCCCGGTGACCCTGCTCCCAAGGCCTCTGCCCCCAGCACCTCGGGATCGCCCTCCGGCAACAGCGACAACACCGGTCTCGGAATTGGCATCTACTTTCTCCTGCTAATCGGTGGTGCCCTCGGTTACTTTGCCTTCCAGTACACGGCCAAGAAAGAGCAGGCCAGTTCTGGAGCCGCCTAAGCCTTGCGATGAACAACTGCGAACTTTATCATTTGTTTCTTTTGTACCGAAAGTAACTCGTGGCGTGAGAGGACAGCGCGATAGAGGAGAAAGGGACGTCAGAGTGCATGATAGATGCGCAACGGATTGGATGTCATACTGAGGGATGAAACAATGGAAGGGAAGGCGGGAGTCGGCGCAGCCTGGGACGGTTGGTTTGGCTCAAGGTCCAAGCGGCAGCCAAAAATTCGGATGGGGCTACATGGGATTTATGGGCTGCTAAAGACTCTCAGCGAGGAGTCCCTCTCTTTTTTTTTTTACTTTTTTTTTTTTTTGCACCGACGTCAGAAGCTAGGAGCAGTTTTTTCAATGGCGGACGAGTCCTGGATGTTAGAGGGTCAATACATATCACTCTGTAGATACATGGATGCCCCCCCTTTTTTTTGTCGTTTGTTTTTTTACGTTGCATGTGGTTGGTGGTGATGTTGCACCAGTCCACAATTATTCTTCCGTCAATACACACTTTACATGGAGCGATCTGTCATCAGTTTCTCAGATTCATTCATCAGGTTTTACCATGGACGATTCATATGGTACAACAGAGCCGACGTGACCACATCAGTCTTTTTTTTTTTTTTTTTTTAGTTTTTTTTTGGTCTGGCCCGTGCGACAATTCACCACAGGCAGCCAAGCCAGCACGTGTTCGGCCATGCCGCACGGATCCGCGAGGGACGGCTGCTGACTAAGTGCATGTGCCAGGTCCGTGTCCACTCAGCACCTCGCCCCAACCAGCCCGGTGACGGGACCATCTCTTTTGATCAAACCCGCCGCATCGCCCACCGCCATCGACGCAGGGAACCATCGTGTTCTTTCTCTTCTTTTCCTTCGTTCTTTTTGTTTTTTTTTTTTGCTCCGTCCTCTCCTCCCCTCGCCAACTTTTCGCGGCAGACGCTTAGCGACGCCGGCGGTGCTGTCGGTCTCGCTCTCCCGGCTAGCCGAGACGTGTATCTTTTGTTTCGTGGAGTGCCAAGGCATCGAACGGAGACAGGGGAGGAGGGAGCACGTGGAGAGGAAAGAAGATAAGAAGAATAAGAAGAATAAGAAGAGGGTACCTTGAAAGAGAAGCAAGGAATCTGCGTCAAGGGGCGACGGGAAAAAAAAAAGAAAAAAAAAGGGGGGGTGGTTGAGCAAAAAGCCCAGTTCCGACAACCATGTCGTCGTATCTGGAGAAACAGTCGTCGGCCTTTCGGGGCACGCTCGCCTCGGCGGCCGCCAAGCTCTCGAACCCGAGCAGCTTATCCGCGGGCAAGGCGACGTCGCTGGCTCCGCCTTCTCCGTCCCCCTCGGCCGCCTCGGACAGCGCGACGCCGACGGCCAAGCGGAAACGCGACATGGTGCCCGAGGTGCCCTTTTCGCAGCCGCAGCTGACGGGGTACGGCGCCGAGGTGAAGACGCAGATGGCGTTTGCGGTGGAGTACCTCAAGAAGAAGGGCGACCAGAAGAGCATCACCGACATCATCGACCACCTCAGCCTGCGGGGTTACTCGGAAGAGCACAAGCGCGAGCTGGCCGACGGGCTGAGGGGCCACCCGCGCATCGACTGGAGACCGGACGGGTCGCTGAGCGAGCAGACGTGGAGGACGGGCGCGTACACGTACCGGCCCGTGATCCAGGGTGTCAGGGACGGCACGTCGCTGCTTGCGTACCTGCAGCGCAAGACGGACGCGTCCGGCGTGTCGGTCAAGGACCTCAAGGACGGATGGCCCGACTGCGAGGAGACGCTCGCGTCGCTCGAGAAGCAGCACAAGATCCTCGTGGTCCGCACCAAGAAGGACAACTTCCCGCGCTACGTCTGGGCCGACGACTCGTCGCTGCACCAGCGCGTCCAGCCCGAGTTCGCGGCCATGTGGCACCGCGTCCCCATCCCCAGCGTCGAGGACATGCACCGCAAGCTCGTCAACGTCGGGCAGAAGCCCACGAGCGAGGACCCTCTGAAGATCCAGCAGGCGACCAACAACCCCAAGGCTCAGAAGAAGAGGGCAAGCAAGAGGGGCGGCAAGACCACCAATGTCCACATGGCGCACCTGCTGCAGGATTTCAGCCACATCCGGAGATGAGGTACTTTTCCAGAGGATGCCCTCTTCCCATATCATTTCTATCTCTCTCTCTCTCTCCCTTTTTTTTTTTTTTTTTTTTTTTTTTTTTTTTTTTTTTACATGACAAAGAACACTGTGGGTGTGGGCAAGGCAGAAAAAGTCTACAACATGTTCTTAGCAAAGCGAGACGGCCAGACTTGGAGAGGAGAAGGAAACCAGCCCGCATTAGATACAATCTTCCCCGTGTCTTCTTTCCCAGTCCCAAGACTGACTATATTTCAAAACATGATCGGGGTCCCAGGTCGAGCCGCTGGTGTCAACCTAACAAACAAAAAACTCCCCAGCATGATGTTTTGCAGAACACAGTTTTTTTTTTGCGCGTGTGTGTGTGTGTGTGTGTGTGTGTCGGGAGAAGGGGGAAAACGACACGAGTCAGTGGCATGGACGTAAGATTGCGTTTCGGCGTCGGGGCCAGTGGTACGCTGAGGTACATATGACGCCGTGAATAGATTTGTTTTTTTGGGCTCTTTGCGCGCCGTGGCACGTGGGTTTCTTTGCGGGTGAATGTGCCGGGCGGCGCCGTGGACGTGCATGCGGCGGGACCGCGGGTCGCCGAGTCCCGACGGCTTTTCGGCCGTGATTGCCGGGGATGGACTCGATGGGCGGCTGTCGTCGTGACCGAGCAGGACTCCCGGGACAAGTTGCGTCGTTGGCGAAAATTCACTGCTTTGGTCCGCATTTGACGCGAAAAAAAAAATAATGGTGGCGATTCATCTAAAATGCTAGCTCTGCAACATCTACATTGTGCTCCCCCTCATTATCCCGGTCTACCTGTGAATGGGAATGAGGGCATGTAACCTGAGTCGTAAAACCACTTTTGCATTTGCCCCGTCGGAACCGAGGCACCCGAAATATAGTGCCAGGCCACGGAGTCGAGTTTTGCTTTGCGCGTCCCAATACGCCCATGCCTGATGCCTGGTAAGCCCTCAACAGGAGTAACATAAACATTGGCCCGGATACCGTCAAATTCGTCATAATGTAGAATCGTCCCCATCACTCTAGTTGCCAAGCCTAACAAGGACAAAGAAACAATGCAGAGAACCATAAAACAAGAAGCAACACGAAATCGAAATCATCAAGAGGGAAACCACATCGAGGTGAGAAAATAGAGACATGAGAAGTGTGCCATTCCAGGCGGTCATTGATAGCTCGAGCATTGGGCATCCATCGCCGGGGGGGGGGGGAAACGAAAAGATAAGAAAAGACAACGAAGATCAAGAACAAGGTTAAGAAGAAGAACACGGTAAAAGAAAATACGCATCGAGGGAAAAAAACGAATAAAAAAGAGCCTCGATGCCGTCGTTTTTTTTTTAAAAAAAATAAATTCTAGTGAAAAATTCCTGTTCATGATCAAAACGGAAACAAATGTGGGGGTATCACTGGACCATGGTCGGGTCCCTGCTTTTAGTCGTCCTCAATATGTGCGGTCACAGACTGCCATCGACCTCGTTAAGCCATATGCACTAGCCCGGGCTCTGTGCTTTGCTGGCGACGTATCTGAGGAGGCCCTCCGTAATACATTTGGTTCATGGCGGCATTCTGTGAGTACGTATCCGGTTCGGGATATACGTAGCCGGCACCATTTTGAGATGGAGATGGCATATGAGCTGGTGACTGCCAGCCAAGGCTAGTAGCCATGTGGGGGCTGCCGCCAGTGCTTCCAGGACCCGATTGATGTTGTTCCAGGTTAGGCTCCAGGATCGACGGAGGCCCGTATGTGTTTGGATGAGACGTAGGGCGTATGGTGTTGCTGTAGCCGTTCGAAGAGGTCGAGTTGGGGCTTCCCACGCCCCGCAGATGGGGCGGAAGCGACCCTGTTTGCGGCAGGTACTGGAAGTCGGCGGCGGGATGGCGATTCACACTGTTTGCCGCACCTATATCCATGCTGGGTGACATTGACACGGTTCGATGGCTGGGAGAAGGAGTCGTCATGGGGGATCCATGGCTTGGTGTTATATGATCCCCGTCGGCACGTGTTCGAGTCCCTCCCTTCTGTGCCTTGGATGCCGCCAGCGCCGCGGCGGTGGCTGCGGCAGCTTCTTCAATGGTGCCAGTGTGGTGATTTTGGTGCCGGGTGAGGGTCGTTCGACGCGTGAACGTCTTTTGGCAATCTGCGTAGGGACATCTATAGGGTCTGTTGCCCGTATGGGTCCGTCTGTGGCGGGCAAGAGAGCTGCTGTCACTGAATTGCTGATTGCACCCCATGTCTGTCAGCAAGGAGTGCGGTACGTGATACGAAAGAACCCATCAATCTCGCTAACCTTGGCGCAAGTCTCACAATGGTGAGGCTTCTCACCGGTATGGACGCGTTTGTGAACAGTCAAGGCTGATCTTTGGATAAACGGCTTGCCGCATCCAGGGTAGTCGCACACATGCGGTCGAAGCCCTGTATGAATTCGTTCTTTGGGGGAGAGGGAGGAAAGGGACGACGGTCAGCTTTCGCTTTCGTTTTTCTGAGCAGAGCCTGGAAGGCAAAATCATGAGCGAGAAAAGAGCTAAAACTTACCGTGCCGAGAAAGGTCGCTGCGGCGGGCGAAGCATTTACTACAGGTGGCACACAGATATGATTTGGATTGCTGGGGAGCCGCTTGGTGTTGCTGGGGCATGTGGTGGTGCATGGCCATGTGTTGAACAGAGCCCAAAGCTCCCGTCATGTCGGAGAAAGTGGGCATGCCCATTTGACCCGTCATCGAACTTGGCATGTGCATCGGCGCCTGCATCGCATTGGGTGATGGGTACGGCCTGGCGATGCTGTGCGTTGAGTACGAAGAGTGCTCAGACATGTGGGGAGAAACAGAACGCTCCATGCTTGGCTCGTGTTTGATTAGAGAGAGGTGAGGCTGATGATAATCGCCGTGACTCCCAATAAATTGTGGGTGATGAAAGTGTTGTACGACCGAACCACCTTTACTATTCAGCATATTCGTCACGTCCATCGCCCGGCGGCTCGGCCAAAGTTGATCACGGCTCAGTCTTTAAATGCTCCGTTAGTTTCCGGCCCCAGGCTCGAAACGTGAAGAGGGCCAAAAAGACGAAGGTCAAGGACAAGGAGAAAAGATGGTTTTCACGTACGCGGAGACTGTCCCAGCGACGTCCCACAAATACAGAGCTCGTGGTTTCCAACGGCGGTGAAGAAGGGGCTATTTGAGATGGTCAGTCATATGATGATGTCAGAAGCTTGCTGCATCAACAATACACCAAATCCCACAGCGATGGCAAACTTGAAACAATGGCGCATGGGTTTGGATGATGTTTTTGTTCCAAAACGACGGTAACGGTTGCCCAAAGCTCTGCACTATTCCGAGCATTGGCCAGCGTCCAACCCTACCGTTTCTGGTGCCATCGTCGCAGGTGCCATGCCCCCTACATCTGTCCTCTCGCCTCCGCGTTCAGATAGCCGTGGCAAGGGGGAAGACACTTACTTGTTCGATTTCCGCTTCGAGCAGTCTTGAGCTATTTTAAGTATGACCGGTAGCTCTTCAGGTCGACGCTTGGCGGTGGTGGGAACAGGATTGTCGGAAATACGTTGATTGTAGCCAGGACGAGGACTAGCCAAGCGACCTGGACACTCGCTAAACAATTTTGCGAACGAGCAACGCTACCAATGGCATGACACTTTGTACTCTCATCCAACGGCTTCCAAGGGGGGTACGTAAGCAACAGCGATTCCCAATCGTGAGAAATCACAGAAATCTGGACTATGTTGCTAAATGCGGAGTGTGTTGCGTCGTTTCGTCCGTCACATTCAGTCGAGGGAAACCTATGGTCTGCGAGACGGTTGACAACGTCTTTTTTGTTTGTCGCCTTTCTCGATTTCAGATTTTAGAAGTGGCGATGCTAGACAGGCAAAGATGTCCAGGCGAAAAAAAAGTGCAAGATTTCCCGTCTGATATGATGCACGCCTCAAGTATTCCTTCCTGCCCAGGCGAAAACCGTCTTGCTGGAAAAGAGAGGAGAATTTTTCCGTTGTAGATTGGTGAGTCAAGACTGGCGACGGCGGGTGAGTGACCGCCAGTGAAGCGCTGTCAAGCCTTGGCGGCAAGTCGAGGTCGATGCTTGCTTCGACGCTGGGGTCGCGGAATGGCCGAGGAAGAGGAGATCTTGGATTCGTTAGATGTCGGACGATTTTGGTCACTTTTCGTCTTGACAATGCAAAAAAACAAGTGAATGCTAAGCGAAGAATCAACCGCAAAGCCGCTCTGCACAGGCAAGGCACCGAAGACGACTTGGCAACGGCTGCCTAAGAGCAGGCGAAGAAGGTGAAGAGAAGTGAAGAGAAGTGAAATATGGAATGTAGGGGCCAAGGCATTGACGTTCTCTCTGGATCGGTGCCGGCGCAAGGTTTTAGGGGCCAGGCCTTGCATGGTGCACGGGGGGGTGGCCCAGCCGAAGGGAATGAGCCGTCACAGGAGTGACAAGAGTGGGCATAACTGACAGGAGTGGGCCGACAGCTGTTGGCCAGCCTCACAGCCGGGTGGAGGGTACCAGACAGCTGATGTCCAGCAGCTGGTACGTATCTCGGTACCCGGCCTACCGGCTCCAGTCCCCCTCCACACTGCCAGATGACTGGTTCTTGGACCTTTGGCTGCCAAGCTTGTTGGCTGCAGACCAGACTGCTGTGCTGCAGGCGCGATGCACGCCCGAGTGGACTCTTCCTTTTTTTTTTTTTTTTTTCCCCTGGGAGAAGGGGGGAGGGGGGGTGGGTGGGTGTGTGTGCGGGCGTGTGCGGGCGTGTGTGTAGGTGTAGAGCTGGGTTGGGGCCTTTGACACCGACCGCAGCAGGCGGCGCGAGACCCCAGCACATACATACAGGTACACAAGATGCCGCGTTAACGGTGAGGAAGTCGCGCCGTTCGCCGCGTCGGGGTCTGTGAGCTGGGGTGGGGGTGGGGGTGGTGTTTGTCGAGTTTGCAAGGAAAAAATACCATTCATATAACACACCAAGGAAAAAGGCAGCAAAGAAACATTAAAAGCCAACCGTTGACCGGCGCAAGGGTGCGCCTGCTGTGAGGTGGACACTGGGTAGCTCATTCACAGCCGGCAATAACAAAGAGACAGGGGGTAATGAGAAACGACCATGCAAATGTATAAAAGTATAAAATGCACAAAATGCACAAAATGCACAGGAGGCGCGGGAAGCACAGGGGACAAGGCTAGCGAGTGCCAAACCCAGAGGACGAATAGGATGAATAAGGCCAGTGAGCGTGTGCGCGCTGCCCAGGCGTGCGGGTCGTCGCGTTGCGGGAATGGCAATGGTAATGGCAATGGCAATGGCAATGGCAACGGCAATGGACACTCGTCCGGGGCATCAGACGAGCAGCAACGTGGACATGTCGCCCCTCGCAAAGCGCCTGGGTGCCGGGCCAAGCACCTACCTGGCCCTCCAGGCTTGCGCACTGCGCTTGAGCTTCTACGAGGCTCGACAAACGGGAAGCGGCAGCCAGCCAGCCAACGGGCCGATCAGGAGGATCAATAAGAACTTACAGGCGCGATGTGCCACAAAGAGGACCGAGCGGTTTGAGCGGCCGGGATGTCCAAGGCGTTTGGCCGTGTCTTGCTGTTGAGCCAAGCCCTCCAGCCCGGAGAGGGAGGGGGAGGGAACAGGTCGGGACTGTCGGGACTGTCGGGACTGTCGGGAAGGTCTGCGACAGGTTGTATGTCTGGTGAACGTATCGACGTTGCGTGTAGCTTGTCGAAGCTGCGGGCTATGCTGTATGCATGTATGTATGTATGTACATATGTACGTATGTAAATTGCGCTGGGCAAGTATTTGGCTTTGAGGAAGTCTCCGGAACTCTTTGCAGAATCTCTCGAAATATGTGGTTGGCAGGTCGCGGAGAGGTGGTGCTGCCAGCCGATGGATGGAAAGTAGGAACCTTGGTCACAGACAGGTCTGGGAGGCCAAGACGGGCACCAAGTCGGTAGTTATAGACGCCTTGACTTACTCCACGGACTAGGATGAAATTGGGTCCAAAGGTAAGGAAGTAAGTAAGTTGTGAGTGGGAGGGAGCACGACACACGACGCACGACCCCAGGAGTTGGTTGAGCCCAGGGTACTTACGTATGTACACGGCCAAGGAGCCGATGTGCATGTACCATGCCTCTACTTAGTATGCATCCGCGTACCAGAGCTGGTACGTGTCAGGTTGTGGTTAAAATTAGGAATCTGACAAAAGCTCACGCAACTAACTGTATGGACATGAACATGGCCTGCTGCCTATCCCGGCATGCAGGTGTACCGCATGTACTATGCGGGACCTGGAATGGTGGCAGGTACTGTATTGATGGGACCATTCTTGGCTGATACGTGTCGTGTGCCTGTACTCTGGAGCTGGGACAACAATGAAAATGAAAACAGCCATGCCCCGAGTCGGATGAGATGAGGAGGAGGAAAGGGGGGGGGGGGGTGCAGGCCTGGGCTTGTTCGGAAATAGAACGTGGGGAATCGGGATGATTTTCTCTATTATCTATTTCTCCTAGCCTTTGTGGCCAGGGGGCGTGCGAGATTTCGGAACGGCCCTGTTTGCCTGGGTAACAAGCGCATGAATAGCGTCTTTGACAAGAATAAAATGAGAGCCGCTCGAACTTGGGAGCCTCGCAGAAATGGGGAAGACATGGGAGGCGTGACGGAGGCATGGGACCACGGGTCGTGATGAAAGCGGAAGGCTGCATGCTCTCTGCGGCGGCGGCATCTCAAGAACGGGCAGACGTCAGCATGCATGCAATAGTGTTCGTAGCGTACTTTCATATTCATGTCAAAGTCTGAGGTGCTGTAGCAGCGCGGTAGCAAGATTGCATCCTGCATCGCTCAAGTGCCAGTGGTCGACGAAAATCTCCTCGCCATCACACGAAGAACACCAGAGGACAAACGCGACATGCGTAGATCAATGATGCGTTGCCCCTTGTGTGATCCTGGGCTCGGGAAGGAGCATCCATGCAAGCCGGCCCTTGCAGTTCCCGGCTCGGCTGGGTGGTGCCTGCCAGAGCTACCAGAACTGCCACAGCCACCGGTGACCCGAGACCAGAGACCCGAGACCAGAGACTAGAGACCAGAGACTAGAGACCAGAGACTAGAGACCTTGACATGGTCTTGCCAAGGAGGTCTTGCCAAGGAGGTCTTGCCAAGTCATCATGGATCATTCATGTCGAATGTGGTGTTTTTCTTCTGTTCATGTTTATGTTTATGTTTATGTTTATTTTGGTTTTTGACTTTTCGAGAAAAGCCTCTCATCCAGGCTAGTCTGAATCCGAATGTTCCATCAATCCTCCTGTCCAGGCACCGACTTTTCACACCCGCAGCGCACCATGGCCACCCGCCCACCTTTGTGCCAAAACCGGCGGATTCCCTGTCTACCCTAGCAAGTCCTGACGTAACCGAGATGTACTACAACAATGGAGGATGAATGATGGAGGATGCACGTGGGTGCATGAGGCTAGTGGGACCATGAAGCGTGGAAACATGGGGCTTCCAAGCCTGTAATACAGCGCGTGCTTCTGCTTCAAGGTAGGTTGACGTCTTTTTTAATACCGATATTTAGACCACCGCGGTGAAAACCACGACAACGCAAGCTCGGTTTCAGTCTCTAACTTCACGTCTTGACGCCACAGGCAAATCGGAGCGTTATAGCAATGACATATACTGAGTCACAAATTATGGAGCGTTTTGAACTGTCACAAAAGCGCGACCCCGAAATCGTCTGCACAAAATGAACGGTCCGCCAGGACAATGCCAAACTGGCGGCAGGAGCAAGCGCTTGACATGACTTTCGCAAGCCATTCGAAATCGGCCGCCCGGTCATCACCAAATACATCGCCCAGGCGCGAGATCGAACTAGTATGACTTGTGGTGACATTCTTGAAGTATCATCAGCAAAGACTTGGTTGGCACCATCATTGTCGTACAATGCCGGACCGTGCAGCTCGTGTACCAGGGTCTTCAGAGCCCTATATGCCCAACACCGCGAAAGAAGAAACAAGACGAGGTATCTCAAAAACGTTGAATGTCTAGAGGTGCATAGAACCATTTGCAACATACATCACTCGTGCGACTCGTTATTCTCTTCCAAGGGACGTGGCAAGTTATGACTGAAAACGTCAACGAATCAACAAAGCAAGCTCCTGGTTCGCTGCCTCGGGAAGATATCCAACGTCCAAAATATTTATTAATGGACCTCCCGTGCAGCGCAGACCCACGTTCTAGCAAACAAAAGTCCGCACTTGTCGATGCTCCGAAACTTCCCCAGCCTTTTGACAAGACGGCAGTAGGCCCTTTGTGCGATGCAACGCTGACAATCATGGTTACGCGTTCGGGGAGCCGAGCCAACAGCACAACAGTCAAAGCGCACGACACTGCGAATAATCAAGCGAGCGGATACAGTGCAGGAGTGATGGGGAACCCGTTGTCAGAAGAGTGGCTTGGTATAAGGAAAAGGCTCAGTATGAGTCTTGAAAACCAACTATCCATTTTCGCAAGAAACATGGGCTTGCATTTTTAATGGACACAGTGTTAATTGTTCCAGGAGGTCGTGGCAGCTCTGGGGCGCGACTGCCGCGCTTACCCCACCCCCCCCCCCCCCATGCTGGTCTACGCGTGATCACCACAGATCCCGCTACAATGGCGCTGTCGCCGGTGGCCATTGTTGCCCTTGGTCGGGCTTGGAAAATGCAGGGCTTTCGACTCTCTTATCGCGATGACGCGCAATATGTTGTTACAAAGCAGTTGGTCACCTGGCTTTCCCAAGTCGCCACGGATGATTGCGCAGCCGACTTGAAGAGCTGCTTCTTCGCCAAGCAATGAGGAGAGAGTCATACTGCGAGTATCCAGCACTTGCATGAAGAAGTCCTTGTGGCGTGGGACGTGACATGATGGCCATGAGCAGCAATTAGAGATGTCGCAGCCCAATGCGGCATGTTGGGTAACAGCAGCAACACGTTCAGCTGCATCGCCAGCTCTTCGGAACAAGACAAAGGCATGGCGAATCACTCCAGTCTACACTCTACCAAGCCTCCGTCGACTATCCGCAGGCCGGGTCTGAAATTGAGACGCCGTGAGGGAAAACACCATCAGCGAGCTGGCCATTGACAAATATCGCTGCCGCGGTTGATCCTTGATTCCGCAGCCAGATCGGGAACGAGGAGTTAGGGACTTCCTTCGGTGTTCACCGAATGACAGGCGTCCTGGCTCATGATGATGACCCATTGATTAAGGATCAAAATGACAGGGATGCACCAGCCACATCCAGGAACATGGTGGGCAACACGGATTTATTCTTGCCTGCTTAGGTTTTTGCCTCACTCAGGGGGTAAACTGGCTGACGGCGGTTTTTTTTTTTGGAAACGAAGAAGAAGAAAAAAAGACGCACTCACATATGAGGCTTATACACGGTGAAAGGTATATGCATACGTTCGCCTCGGTGTGACCGCAAACATCATGCTCCAGTCTTTTCCCTTGCCGGCTAACTTTACGGTGCCAGCGTCAAGAAAGTGACTTTGCCAACGGTGTCTGTCGTTTACTTCCTCACCGCAGATATCTTTCTATACGCAAGCCGAAATAATTCGGGACGAGCAACGGTCGTGTCGTCTTGAGCCATTGTGAGAATGCTTCTGGAAGACGGCGGGCGTTGTGCCAGCGGGTACATGATGCTCTAAACCCCGTCCAAGGCCTTGGCTTGGACGGGCGATATTGGTGCTTGACATGGGGGTTTGGGATGGTGAGGGGTGCCGTTCCTGATTTCTCAGTCTCGCAAGAGAGCTGAAGCCTTTTGCCCCCCTCTCCTTTCCCCTTTTACCCGCCGGGTGCCCCGTCATTGTCTTGTCTGGTCCTGCCTTCTGACGAGCTTCGAGAAGAATAAGCCTTTTTGTCCCTGGCCCCACGAGCGGCGGTTTTTGAAGCGGCCGTAACACGGTGGGTGTTGATTTAGCACAACGAGAGGGATTGCACAATGTTCAGAATCTCTTTCTCCATCTTCGGCTCGTGCTTCCTCCGTTTGGCTTAGGCCATTGCGAGCGTGGACACGGGGGATGTGGACGAGTGTACGTACGGTGTTGGGTCAAATTCTTTGTCAACTCAAAAGACACTCAAAATTTCTCTGCTGGTCATCCGACCGCTTGGGCTGTTTAATCCATGGAATGACGAGGGACGAGGCTGGTAACACGGAAATGCTCAGCCTTGCTGCTGCGACGTCCCTTGTACACGACCATGCACACCAGAAATATGATGCCAATCGTTAATCTGGCAGGCGCAAAACTTGAGAACATGTGACTCCTGCTCGGACACAAAGGGGGTGGCTCTTGCATGTTGGACGGAATCATCAACTTTGTCGTAAGATGATGTGCGTTTTTGATCGCTGCATGCTGCTGCGATGTACCCGCCAAGGGAGCTGCTTACCCCAGAATGGTTCACGACTTGATTTGGTTTCAGGAATCAGGACTGACTAATGTCCTGCATGGGCATGCGACGGACCGACTCTGAAAGTAAATGGAATGGATGAATGGACTGGCGCTGGATGGAAGAGGTGACCAGTTACAACTTGCAAATCGACGCCGCGACGCTGCGTGCGCCACTCTTGACCAGCACGCGCCTATTGTTCAAACTCTGCTGGATTGTCCAAAAAGAGCCAAAGAGAGAGGAGTGGCTGACAACCTGAGCTAGACCGGTTGGACAAAAGTCATCCTTGCCGAGACAAACTGGAACAGAAGGCACTTGATGTGATGCAGCGTGCTTCCATCGTCGAAGGAGTTGTTGTCTGTTGTTTCTGCGGTAGAACATCGAAAACGCCGGCGCTCTGGGCTGATGAGCATGGTGAATGCTGCTGCATGGCGGATGGTCCAAGGCTGATTTACGAGTAGGATTTGTTTCCGCTGCGTGGCGTGTTGGGCTACCAGACATACCAGACATACATACAACATGTACATACACTAGGTACATATGTACTTGAGTAAGTAGGCACATACATATACCTAGGTAAGTAAGTGTTTGATGTATGTGCTTTCTTATTCGCTCACAGGGACTAGGCTTCGATGCGCAGCAGATTGTCATGTTATCTATCGCTGACCAGCTTTCAGCCAGGCCTGGGCTGGGCTCTCCATGTCTCTTTCCCTTCGGCACGAAAATGTCCGAAAGACCCCTTGTTCGTTGGCCGTGGTGCGTTCCACAGCCGCTCAGAGATCGAGTAGGAAGAGACTCTTTTTTTTCTCTTTCGATTGGAGGTTGCACTCGGTACTCGACGTGAAAAATCATGTATGTACATGCATACATGCATACATGCATGCAGATGTGATGTACGGACCAGCTGATCGTGGCCTCGGGTTTTCCGCTCCCCGGCCCGCCATTTGAGGCAAGAAGTGGATGGAGTGGCCCTGATGATGGCCAGACGCGTCGCCTTTTGCGGCGTCAATCGCGGGCTCCATTGGCGGCAACGAGCCCTTGCTGCCAGCATCTAGCCTGTTCGATGCTGTTGGCAAGATGCTGGCAGCAGGGACACGTTTTCACCATGTCGATATCGGCTGCTGTTGGGTGCGCGATCGACGGAGCAAATAGCATGCATCTCGCTACAACCCCAATATAAGTGGCGGTCAGGAGAAGAAGAAAAGAAAAAAAGACGTGGCACACGGGTCCTTAAAGTTTCTCCCCTTTCCTTGACAAACACAAGACACAGGATAAGGAGCCTTGCTTCAAAGCGCTGGCTGCGGCAGATATGGGATGCCACCGAGGTTTGTTTGCTGGCCTCGGCGTCGCCGTCGGGGGCTCTATACCCGAACAACACCCCCTTTCCGTCTCTCGCTCTCTTGCTCTCCGTCATGCTAAGCATACGCCCTTACCGCCGGAGCAAGGGCTTAGACTGGTGAAACACGGTGAATGAAGACTCGAGAAAGGATCAAAATCCCATGGTTGATTACGGTGAATGAAAGATGCCTAATCATGCGTTCAGGTACTTTATATTCCGCTAGCAAAAGCCCACCTCGGTGGTGCTTTTGAGTTTCAGAGGCGATTGGCCGTGTACGGAACCGAATGCTTCGTACAGATCATGTATCCAGTATGGTTGCTGGAAGATAGCAAATCGCGCATGGGCATGGTTCTGCCCATGACTTTGAGGTTTTGCCGGAAGCCTTTTGGCGAGGAAGTCTTGACCTGCGATATGAACTTCTGGGAGACGGGATCCGGCCCGCTTCAAGCGGCAGTCATGTCTATTTTTCAAACAGGGGCCGGAGCAAGCTTCCTTTGGCAATCCAGGCCTTCCACTGCACTTTTTCTCGCAAGAGATTGCGAACTAGCGGGTCCTGGCTGCGGGGGAATAGCTGTACATTATGAGCTCGGGACACATCATATGTGTGTATGTGGAAACCTCCCAGAGACTCGGCTCACGGTTGAAACAGACGATGCCATGTCAATGGCGCATGAACCGGACGTTTATGGATCTTGACTTGCCCATGGGGCCGTCCGTTATGCATAACGTACACGGAGATACTGGATACTGGGCCGGAGATGACGGATCACCGGGGGCCGTGACAAACCACCCACGACAAAATACCCAGTCCTGTTCATCCAGGCAAATCATCTTGGCCACTCGTGTCATGGCCGTCTTTCTCCCTCACTCTCTCACTCTCTGCTCTCTCTTTCCCTGTTTCTTAACCCCCAGGTCGTCATGGAAACCAAATCGAGAAGCTATCATACAAAATACGCAGGTCAACCTGAGCTTTTTCCCTGTCTTCGTCTCAAGTTTGTTTCGCTTAGGACGATACAGCTCACTTCAACCCGCTCACCGATCCAGACCATCGTGCCACGGACAAATACCATGCATAGATTCGTATGTACATTTGTGAATTTCAAGCTTCCAACAACCGTCTCGGCAGCTACACCCGCTCCACTGGCCGAGTCTCAGCTCTCCTCGATGGCACACGCCCTCCCGTCTCGCCAAGTCTACAACTCTCGTTTGGTGCTCTTTTCCTGTTCCAATACCGGTTGTGTGGCCGGTGAGAGAACATCATTCACAAAAACTGCTCGATCCGGGAAACGTCGTGTTGCACATGTGTACGCCTCCCCCTTTTTCAAGATTCTTTTCTGTTGTTTCTTTACAAGGCATCCCAACGGCGGAGAGAAGTAGGCCTCGAGATGGGACCCTCCGGTTCGTCTACGCCTTTTGCCACGCCCCTCCACCTCCCGCGGGCCCCCGACACCCCTGGATGACCCAAACCCTGTCTCTTTGCCAATGAGAACTCGCTCATCCCGCTATTCTTGTCATTTTTTTTTTCCTTTTTTTTTCAGGGCAGGAGTTCTTTCTTTTTTTCTTTCTTTCCCTTCTCATTGAGGGAAAAGGGGGTGTTTCTTCCCCTCTTTTACTGAAATCATGTATCAAGGAACAGGGGGCGGAAAAGAAACCTTGGAAATGCCCCCCCCCCCCGATGCGAGTGTCCCAACGGGGCATCGTGTACAATTCGTTCGCACATCCGGTACAACAGTAGAAAAAAGTGGGAAGCAGCCCAGGCAGACAAGATTATGTGTCTCTTGATTTTCCGTACCCTGTCCGGCGTGCGTTTGATGTGCCCCCACGTCTAGAGGGGTGGACATAGAAAGACGTGACTGACGGCAGAGCATCACGCGAAGGGCTTTTTTTTTTTTTTTTTTTTTTTTTTTTTTTTCCTCCTTTCTCTCTTATTTATTTCTCGAAAAAAGGAAGAGATTCATTGTGCTTTGTGCCCGTTTGCGGAGGGAAGAGAAACGTCTGTGGGCGGCGGGGTAGGGGTAACAAACGAGACGAAGCGGTTTGTTGGAACAGGGTGAGAGTGTGTGTGGAGGCGCGAGGTTGGTTTGTTGGACGCGGCGGGTGTTGGTTCTCGCCCAAGCATGGGGGTGATGGAATTTTTTTTTTTTGCCCTTTTGCGTGTGGAGTTGCTTTTGTTGTTGCTTTGTTGTGCTTGGACGGGGATGAGAGTCCTTTGCTCGTGTTTTGGATTAAAAAAAAAAAATCTTTCCCGCATGTCATTTTCCTCTAGGGTACGTGATGTACTTTTGATTTTTCCAAAAAAAAAAAAAAAAAAAAAAAAAAAAAAAAAAAAAAACACATCACATCACATCACATCAATAATCGCACACCCCTTTGACAAAAACGCCCAGCTCCCGTACCACGCCATTGTAAAGCGCAAAATCGCCACCTGCATATCCCCCAGCGGAAGCCATGAAGCCGTAACCACATCCCCCATCCCCCCCCCGCAGCACACGCTCCCACCGTCCCCTCTCACGACAAGTTCCGCCCTGCCCCGAAAAAAGCATACGGACCGGGCTTTTAAGAAAAAAACCCCCGTTTGCAAATCACAACTCCTCCGTACCGAGGGCGCACCCCCCCTCCCCTCACCCCGGTCCGTCGTTTCTATTGTCCGGCGTGGGCGATGACTCGTGAGCGCCATTGTTGGTTGCGGGGGTGTGTGTGTGTGTGGCGCCACGCAGACGAGTTTTGTCCGCGCGTGATGAGCTTTTTTTCCACTCATGGGGACTTTGCGAGGGGCGCGGAGATGGGTATGGACGGGCTGGGGTTTTGGCGGAGGAGGAGTGCGGGATGGAAACTTGGTGGGCCTTCTCCGGCGGCGGCTGTTGAGGCCGCGGTGGGACACGGCGTTTAGGTCGGAGGTGGGACGATGGAAGAGGAGAGGGTCTTGACGGGTGGGCGGGCTGGCGGAGCGGGTTGCGTGTGGTGTTGCGGCTGAAGGGCTCTGGGTGCCGTTTTGCTGGCATTCCGTGGTTTGGGTTGGGGTTTCTGTGATTTAGGGCCTTTGCTCTTGGGTTGTGTCGTTGGTGTTTTAGTTCTTGGTCTTGGTTCGTAGTTGGTGATCCTTGGGTCTTGGGTCTTGGTTCTTTTTCTTTTTCAGTCTTCAGTCCTTGGCTCTTCCTTTTTACTTTGTAGTCCTTGGCTCTTGGCTCTTAGTTTTCAGTCTTGGTTTCAGTCTTGGTTTTCAGTCTTGGCTTTCCGTCTTCAGTCTTCAGTCCTTGGTTTCTACTTCCACTCCTTACGTTATAGTCCTTTGCTCGTAGTTTTCACTTCTCACTTCAGTCTTAGTCTAGGTTCCTACTTTTCAAAAGGCACACCGCCCAACAAATCCGCGCACCGAGCTCGAGGCCCAGGAGAACTCATCCACCATTGCACCCGCCACGTGCGCTCCCCTACATGATTCCGGACATGCAATCCCCATGGCCGCCATCCGTGCAAGAGGAAGAATCGACCGCGAGATCCATTGCGAGTCGTGCGCAAACGTCGGCAGGACAGCATCATTCTACCACCGTGGCTCTGCCCGCTCTGTCCCCGGCGTGGAAATGACATTCTTATCTCCAAATGGGTCGTCGTCGTCGTCGTCGTCGTCATCCTCATCGTCAGCATCCTGGCCGGTCGCAGGAGGAGGTTTCCGTGCAGGCACTGCGGGCGGGAGGGGTCTGGCCGGAACGGGAGCATCACTGCCTGCGGCAGGGCCAGCGTCATGAGAGCGGCTGGCATCGTGGGCGCCGGTTGCGCGGTCTTGTTGGGCTTTTTGAGTAATCACTGCCGGGGTGTCAGTATAGCAGGACCAAACGGGGGTGGATTAGAGGGCCGGGGATTCGTATTTTGTTTTTCCCCCCTCTTTTTTTTGTCTCTTGATTTACATTTTTTGTATTTTCCTTTCTTTCCTTTATAGTTTTTAGACTCTTTTTTTTTAAATATATATTTCTTCTTTCTTCTTCTTTTTCTTCTTTTTTCTTCTTCTTTTCTTCTTCTTTTCTTTTCCCCTTCCTTTTCTCCCTCTTCTCCAAAAAAAAACCACATACTCCTATACCGATGCGCCTGCTCCGCCAGCTCATCATCCGAATCACTATCCGCCTCAATCGACCGGTCGAGCTGCTCAAACGCCATGAGCGCACGAACGAGCTCGTCATTCGCGTGCAAGAGACTACCCAGCCACTCCTCGCTCTCGACCTGGTGGATCTGTTCCGTCTGTTAGCCGGGATTCCCGTTTGACGGAGACTGAATGGGCGTTTGAAGGAGACTCTGCTCTTGATAAGATGGTGAAGAAGAGGAGAAAAAGAAGAAGAGAAGGGGAAAAGAGGAAAATAAGTAATAAAAAAGGAAGAGAAAAAAGTAAAGAAATAAAAAGAAATGAAGAAATAAAGAAAAAAAAAAAGAAAAAAAGAAAAAAAGAAAAAAAAAAGAAAAGGAGAAAAAAAAAGGAGTCCCCGACAACTCACGTAGCGCAGTATCCTCCTCCTCAGCGTCTTGCACGTCTCAAAGTGCTCAGCCGCAGTGGCATTCTCCGATATGCGCTCCTTCTCCCGGTTGATGGTCTGCAGAGAGTTCATCAAGCCCGTCGACGCCATGGAGCACTCGGTAATGGCCGACTTGATCCTGTCCTTCTCCTCCTCGAGGTTGAAGGCCTTGCGACCCTTGCTCTTGCTCTTGCTATTGCTCTTGCTCTTGCCCTTGCCCATTCTCATGCTCATGCTCATGCTCATGCTCATGCTCTTCTTGTGGCGGCCGGCGCTCTGGGACGCAGACGAGGGCGCCTTCATCATGTTGGCCTTGTCCACGGCGGCGGCCATGCTGGACCAGGCGTCGTGGCCCCCGGCATGCGACGACGGCGACGACGGCGACGACGGCCCCGCCACGGCCGCCCGTCTCTCGCGGGCGCGCTCCGCCTCCTCCTCCTCCTCGTCATCGCCAAAGGGGTTCTCCGTCTCGCGTATGACCTTGGATCGCTCCTGCGTCATGGCCACCTTGCGCCGGGGCAGTTCCCGGTGCAGCCGCGCGAGCCTCTCGAGGCCGGGCGTGGTGGCGTACTGCGCCCACTGGCGGAACAGCTCCGTGCACTTGTTCCTCACGGCCGGGTCGGACAGCGCCGACGTGCCGCACACCCGGAGGCGCTCCAGGAGGGGCTCGTCCGCAAAGGACCGCTGGAAGCCGGGTCCCGCATTCTGGATGAGCCCGTCGAGCACGACGAGCGCCCTGATCTGCCGGTGGACGGTGCCGTACTTGAGCTTCTTGCGGATGGCGCGCGCCGCCTCGGTGGGACCCGTCGCCTGGATCTTGATGACCTCGACGAGGTCGGGAAGCCCGCTGAGGTCGTCGTGGGCGTAGCACTCGCCCGTGAGGTTCTCGATGGTGACGGTGATGGCCGAGTAAGGCTTCTTCTGTTGCCATTTTTTCCCTCCCAAGTCAGATCATGAAGGAAAGGGGGAGATGGACGTGCGAGAAGAAGACATACCGATTGGAACATGGTGAGCGGGCGTCGACCAACACGGCTGCCCGTCGCCAAAAAGCCTCGCCCTCTGCGCCGACGAGCCCGACGTCCTTCTTCTTCTTCTTCTTCTTCTTCTTCTTCTTCTTCTTCTTCTTTTTGGGGAGTCCGTCCCGATGGGAGGGGGTTTTTGTTTCAAAATGATGGCCAAGCCAAGCCAAGCGCGGCCGGGGGTGGTGGTTGTGCTCCGATACGCCGTTTAAAGCAGCTGCCTGCTCTGCAACCGAGAAACAAGAGGTCCAGCAAAAAAAAGAAAGAAAAGGAAGAAGAAGTGAGGGCAAAAAAAAAATTTCAAAAAAAAAAAAAACCTCGACTCAAAAAAATCGGCTGCTCGCTTTCCGCGGGTGAGGAAAGACGTGCTCGCATGGGGTCCCAGGTCTGGTGCGGCGAGATGGCGGGATGGCGGGATGGCGGGATTGCAGCATCGCGGATCGCGGGAATGCGGGGAGGTGGGAGGTGGTGGTCACTTGGAGTGGGGCCTGAGCCATCCAGGAGCTCCAGCTTGGCAGCATCGCTTCCGAGGTTGCACCAGACGTCATCCGCGGCCAGCCACAGATGAAACTGCATGCGTGCGTCTATGCAAAACGTTTTCCTATTGTTACCGTCCCGTGGGATCCTCCCATTTAAGCGACGTTTCCCACAGCCCTGGAGCAGACAACCACCTCAACCTTACATACGTTTGACCACCTATATGTGCATGTGTATATCCCTTTATGACCTTTCCTCTTGCAACACGACCAAAGAGAACGCTGTCGATGCAAGACCGCCACCCGTCCGTCTGACGCGTCTTTTATCCATAGATTCTTCCATCGAGGAGAGGTGGGAAAAAAGAAAGGAAAAAAGGGAAAAAAAGGAAAAAAAAAAATCTCCCAAAAATAAAAACGACATCCCCAAAAAAGCCCAAGCTCACATCATCACGTCTTGCCCATACCCAGCAACACCAAATTCGCAACATTCATCGTCGTAATCAGCAACCACACCAACACGGACAGCACAGTCACGTACCACGGGTTCGACATGTCCACGCACTCCGCGGCAAGTGGCGTGTCCTCTTCGTCCTCGGCCGCCTCGAGGTAGTACCTCGCCATGCCCGGCCGGACAGTCATGTACTTTGACTGACTGGTAAAGTAGATGAGGGGCAGCGTCACAAAGGGCAGCACCGTGCTCAGCGCCACCTGCGAAGCGTTCAGCGCCGCGTTGAGGCCCCTCCTGCCCACGGCGGCGGCGACAATGATGGACGGCGTGATGCTGATGGAGCGCGTGATGAGGCGGCGCAGCCACGGCGCCAGGTTCCAGTTGATGGCGCCCTCGCTGACCATCTGTCCGGAGATGGTGCAGACGATGCCGGCCGAGATGCCCGACAGCAGGAGCGCCAGGGCAAAGATGGTGCCCACGGCGGGGGATATGCTCTTGGCGAGGAGGTCGTGGATGCCAAAGATGTCGGCGTCGGCGGCGTCGGGGTTCTGGTACAGGGAGGCGCCGGCCACGATGAGGATGGCAGAGTTGACAAACAGGGCAAAGGTGAAGAGGGCGAGCGCCACCTCGGTGATGCTGTACTTGAGCGAGTGATTGATGGCCGCCTGGGACGGAACGTACTTGGCCTTGTCGTTTTCGGCGTCGGTCGTCGTCGACGAAGCGCCCGACACGACCTGCGCGGGCCGCTCGGGCAGCAGATCATGCTGGGCGTCGTACTCGCGCAGCCGCGGTTGCACGATGCCCGACCCGAGGTACAGGCTGTGCGGCATGACGGTCGCACCCAGTATACCGCAGGCCTGGTAGAGGGCTTCCGCCTCGACGAGCTGGCTGCTGGGAAGGTAGCCCTTGAACACCTGCCCGACACTGCCCTTGATCAGGCTCAGCTGGATGCAGAAGCAGATGACGACGCCGAGGACGAGCAAGCAGACAAAGGCTTCGAACAGCCGCAGTCCCCTCATGGCCCGGTCAGGTTGGTAGAAGATGAGGATGACCATGACGTCCAGGATGGACAGGGCGCAGCCCGCCACCAGAGGCAGCTTGGGAATCAGGAGATTCAGGGCAATGGCCGTGCCAATGACCTCGGCCATGTCGGTGGCGATGATGGCCACCTCGGCGAGCGCATAGAGGAAGTAGTTGAGCCAGCGCGGCAAGAAGGCGCGGCACGCCGACGCGAGGTCGAGCCCCGTGATGGTGCCGAGCTGGATGGCGAGCGATTGAAGCAAAATGGCGAAGAGATTGCTGAGCAGGACGATGAAGAGCAGCTTGAACTGGTAGGAGGCGCCGGCGGCAATGTCTGTGGAGTAGTTGCCGGGGTCGACTGTACGAGCAACACGTCAGTCGAGGTGGGTTCGTGATTCGGGAGAAGGAAGAAGGAAAGAAAGAAGGAAAGAAAGAAAGAAAGAGAAAGAAAGAAAGAAAGAAAGAAAGAAAGAAAGAAAGAAAGAAAGAAAGAAAGAAAGAAAGAAAGAAAGAAAGAAAGAAAGAAAGAAAGAAAGAAAGAAAGAAAAAAAAAAAAAAAAAAAACAGAGTGCAGAGCGCAGCCACAAACGTACTATACGCAACCGATATCATGAAGCCCGGGCCGACAAACTTGCCAAACGTCCAGCACGCATGCTTCAGCCGGTCCATGACGGTCCTGCGAGCCACGCTGGGCGTGCTCGACGGGGCAGACACGGCGCTGTCGTCCAACACGACCGGGTTCTTGGCGACAGCGTCCGGCGTACGTGATGGTGGCGGTTGGTGTTGTTGGTGTTGGTCTTGATGATTTGGCCGTCGTTGCTGCGGCCCATTGCGCGCCGAAATGTCTAATCCTTCCATGGGGTGCGACTAGTTGCTCGCCAATCGCTCCCAACTTGCACGCTCGAGCAAGAGTACCAGACCTCTTCCAATTCTATCCGCCGCCTTGACTGTTTGTCCCGACCAGGTTTTTTCTCTACCAGGGCCGGAGGGTTTGTGTCCCTGCTCTGCCCGAACTGGAATGGTCTTTGAATGCAAGCAAAAAAAACCCCCCCCCCCAAAAAAAACCTAAGCCGGTATGGTCTTTAAGTGCAGAAAAAAAAAGGCCCGGAAATCGTCTTGAATGCCAAAAAAAAAACCCAAGCAGGAATCGCCTTGGAACGCAGAAAGAAAAAAAAAAAGGGGGGGCAATTTCGTCCCCGCCCAAACGAGAAGCGTCTCCCAAGGCAAGGGACAATCCACAATCTCGTCGTCTTCCGCCAGAACAACACCAACCCCTTCACGCAAAAGTCCCAGGAAAAGAAGCAACGTCGTCAAGCAGCAAGTGCGCCGAGGCAAGAAACCAGGTCGGAATGGACGCCCGCCGGGCCTGTGTGGCCTGATTTGTTGGGTCCTGACAAGGGCCGGGTAAGGAGGGCTTGGAATGTAAGGATTCGATTCAAGACGATAATCGACTCTGGCTCATTTAGGGACTCTGGTGGTGTCTAGAGGTCTAGGGTCTCCCCAGCCAGAGGTCCTGAAGGCCGGCGGGAATCTTATATTCGGGGACGGTAAGCAAGGGTGTCTTATCAGGAAGGACCCTTCATGCTGTGATGCCTCGCGTCAGCTGTGTGTAGCCCTCACGGGTGAGACATCGGCCAAGTGCAGAACTTTTGCACGTCTGACATGTGCTGTGCTGGTCGTAAGTGGCCACGGTGGGATGCTGTCGATGGAATAGTAGAGATTTGTGAAGTCTCGCGTGATTCTCGGGTTGTTGCACGTACCGGGTTGGTAGGTTTGGGTGATGTGGGGCTCGTCGGATCTTGTCGCTTGTCGCTTGTCGCTTGTCGCTTGTCGCTTGTCGCTTGTCGCTTGTCGCTTGTCGCTTGTCGCTTGTCGCTTGTCGCTTGTCGCTTGTCGCTTGTCGCTTGTCGCTTGTCGCTTGT
>SRPY01000370.1:0-30936 GCA_018360145.1 Claviceps africana | reverse complement strand
GGGGGGGGGTGGAGGATGGAGGAGCGCGTTTGAGCGACAAACTGACCTTTGCGACGATTCACGAGACCAATGTATCCGGCGGAACCGACGGCGACGACGGCGACAAAGGGCCAGAACTTGACCTTGTCCCTGTTCCCGGAAGGTGATCCCCCCGCCGAGTACAGCCGACGCTGGCTGGGGCGGCATGTGCTGCGCCAGGTCCACGACGCGGATGACGTCGTCGACGCGGCCGCTTCACCGCCGACGAGTCTCCCATTGGTGCCGGCGAGGCGGGACGCCAGGCGCCACGGGGCGAATGTGCGCGAATAGGCCATTTGCGGCGGTTGTGCGATGGCAAGTCGGGGAGCAGGCGCGCTTTTCGTGGCCGTGGCCGTGGTTTCTCTGCACGTCGGACCCGGTCGCGATCAGGAAAGGGGGGTTGGGTTGTTTTTGGCTCGGAGACGGTTCGGACGCGAAGAAAATCGTGGCGGCGGGGGTTCCGATTTGTTTGACGAGGAAGAAGAAGAGAAGGGAAAAAAGCCCCCCAAAGGGAAAAAGGGCCTGGAGCAGAATGAAAATGAAAAAAAACAAAAAAGTTGGGGAGGGGGGAAAGAGGGGACGCTGCAGAAATGTTGGCAAATGAACGATGAAGAGAAATGGCGCGCGGGAAAAAGGGATTCGGGAAACAGAAACACCGTACGAGGGCGTCGCTCGGTGAGGCGGAGGAAGGTTTCAGGAGTTGATGGGACGGGGATGCGCGCATTGTCACGTGCGGCTTGGCTACCTCGATTTGGGGAGGTCGAAACGGACCAGACTCGCGCATTCACTCTTGTGTACGCGGGGTTTTTTTTTTTAAAAAAAAAAGACCCGGACACGCTGGATACACTCCTCTTTTTCTATACCCATTCCTTCTCTTTTTATACATTTGTTTTTCGTTATGTACATATGTATGTATGTATGTTTGTATAAATATGTATACGCACATGTTCAGTCCGCCCAGACATGTCCATCGCATCAACTATGCCATATCAAAGAATGATCAGCGCAAAAAAAAACAAAAAAAACATGGGTAATGAATCGACAGAAAGCAACAACAAGGTTGAAAACAGGGTGCAAAGAGTTTCTTCAAGGAAAAAAAAAGCCAGCCATCTCGAGAGTGGGAGAGGTCCCTCGTCTCCTGGGTCTACTCTACTCCCAAGCCCGCCCCGCGTTTTGTCCCATGCATTCTTCACCAAGGTAGGACACTTTGTCCTCGAGGGGAGATTCGTTTCCTTCACTGGCCGTTGCCGTTGTAGGCAAGGTAGTTGACCGTGCCGTCAGGTACGCCATTCAGGACGTTCTTGGTGGATAGGGACTGGATGCGCTTGCAGAGCGATGTAGGGCTGGAACGTCCCTCGAGGGCGGATAGGTAGGCGGCGAGGCCGGCGACGTGAGGAGTGGCCATGGACGTTCCAGAGATGGCGCGCTACCAAAAGAAGAGGGCGCGGAAAGCAAAGAAGTCAGCCGCCCCGAACTCCCTCGCTCTCGTTTCCGTTGCAGAAGACACAAAGCATCGAGGGGGAATCATCTGAGTAGCACTTACCGTGGTGCCACCGATCCATGTGGAGATAATGTTGGTACCGGGGGCAAAAATGGCGAGAACCTTGCCGTAGTTGGAAAAGGTAGAGCGGTTGTCGTTGATGTCTGTCGCTCCGACGGTACAGACGGTGGGTTCCGAGGCCGGAGAGGTATTCTGGGCATCGCGGTTTTCGTTGCCGGCGGCGACGGCAAGGAAGACGCCGGAACGGACCAGAGCGGCCGCGGCTTGGTTGACAGAGGCAGCATAGCCGCCTCCCAAGCTCATGGAGGCGATGACACCACTCGGGCAACCACGCGTCCTGGCGTCCTGCGCAACATAGTCCATGCCCGCAATGATGGCCGAGTAAGGGCCCGAGCCCGAGTTGTCGAGAACCTTGACGCCGTAGAGCCTGGCCTTCTTGGCAACACCGTAGGTCTTGCTGCCGATGGTACCAGCGCAGTGCGTTCCGTGGCCGTTGCCGTCCGAGTTTTGGCCCGGGATGAAGCTCCTGAGGAACGTGGCGCGGCCCTCGAACTCCGGGTGGCTGGCCTCGATACCGGTGTCGATGATGTATGCGCAGGTACCGCTGCCGGCACTGCTGTCATATCGGTACGCGGTGTTGCCCTTTGCGCGATGGGATATGCGGCCAAGACCCCATGGAGCAGCAGCCTGCTGAACAAAGGCATTGATGTGCATCAGAGCATCCTTTTCGACGTACTCGACCTGTTGGACTATGTTAGACGGTTGCACCATTTCCTTTTCTTCTTGGCAAAAAAAAGGGGGATAGGGGGGTAGGGGATGAGAAAGAAGGAAAGAAAGAAAAGAAACAAGAAGAAAGAGAAAGGGGGGGGGGGGGTGCTTTTTCTCGAGCACCAGAAAACCACTCACATCAGGGCGCTTTCGAATAGTCTCGAGTTCAGCCGGGGTGAGCCGACCAGCAAAACCATTAAAGGCGTTCTTGTAGACAAAGTCGGCCTTGGAGTTCAAGGTGTGCATGGTCTCGTCGACGACAAGGCTGGTCATGCCATCCCTAAACTTGACAATGTACCTGTCGGCAACGACGTTGGCAGCGAGCGGCGTCAGGAGAGGAGCGAGCCCGTCACGCGTCTCGAGTGCCGGCGCAGCCAGGATGGCTGGGACCAGGACGAGAAGGATAGACAATTTCATCGTTGCGATATGAATGCCAGGATTACTCCCGCAATAGAGAGGACCTAGTACGAGCAGGAGCCGACGGACGAGTTACAAAGGCGCAGAAGGGTAAGAACGCGAGAAGGCCGAAGTAAGAATGGTTTTGGATCAAATTGGAACCTTGGCGATGAGGATGACGAGGTTTGATATTTCAATGAGCCAGGACGGCCTCCATTTATACTCGTCGTCGCGGTCGAAAAGGAGACGCCGTGGAGGTACGACTTTGACGAGAAGCATCATCTCCAAGATAAACAATCACACTTTACTCGCCAGCAACGACCTTCCAGAAGCGGAAGCTAAAGATTCTAGCCATATTGTCACGCAAGTAGACACAATCCGGTGGCACAGCCAAGACACGTTGTAGAACATGGGTTTGGCGGCTTAGTCTGATAAGACTCGAGGCTTGCTATCTGGACATGAGGGACCTGGGCGCCTCGGCCTTCATACCACGAATGGCGTCCACGGAGACACAGGCAGAGAATAGTGAGCTTCTCCTCGCATGCTAGCGTGCTATACTCCACGAAAAGGCTACGCCGGGTGATATCGGGAGTAACTGTTTGGCCGTGCTCAGACGGAGAAATGGCGAGGCTTCATTGGGTTGGCGTGGAATAATCCTGATTTGATCAGAGACCTTCCTTTCCTCGCTGTACTGGACGTGGTTAGGACTTTTTTTCGGCAGCGAAGGGTAGACAGCATGGTGTCTAAATGTACACTAGCATTGTGGGTAACTGCGGCGAAGATGGCGGTAGTGGCGGCAACGTGGCCGATTTAGCTAATGGTTATTGTGGTGACGGCGAAGGTGGTGATGATTCTTTTCTGGAAGACAATGCTGCCCCGAGGAAAGGCTTGGCTGAACCCCTGAATTTTCGGACACGCTTATGTCGCATCGCTCCGCATAGCGGGAAAGCCATATCCATGGGAGCGATGCTGGGGAACATCAGCCCGTACTACTTCTTGTGTTTCTTTCTGGCACGAGCCGAAGAAGAATAAGAGGGGGGGGGGGCAAGCGGTAGCACTCGTCAAGTGTGGCGATCTGCCCATTGTCGGCCTCGTGGATTCACGAACGTCCCTCCGAGTACGCTGGCTTATCATCAGTCACCAGATGCCACTGGATGACCGGCTAATGATCTCGGCGCTTGTTGGTAGCCGACGTCGACCGGTGCTGAGTCCTGGCACTCGAAACCTGCCGAGCTATCGGAAAATAACAAGAGCGGTGTGCTCGCTTGCACGGAACAGAGTCGCGATGCCACGTCGTGGCGTCAGCCCCATGAAGCCTTCCTATTTCTTCGGTAGCGTGTGCTGGTGTGCTGGTGTGCTGGTGTGCTGCCGCCGCCATCTATCGTGGTCCCCCACGTGTTGAGTTTAAAACTGAGGTTGACTGTGGAGAGCCATGGGCGTCCAGCCAGAATACTTGTATCCAGTACCTCGTATCAAGTAGGGACCTGTAGTCGAGCGCCGTCATTATTCATATGAGCTCTTTCCCCATGGATCGGTCCAGGACGAAACGAGAGAGACTCTTGGCTTCGCACCCAAGACCCAAAATGCCAGCGAACACGGGCGGAATCAAGAGTTTCGATATTCGTCTGGGCCAGACAACTTGCCGAACGGCTGCGGGCCGGTTGCACGGCACAGCTTCGCGCCGATGCATCTCATTCATTCGTTGCTCTTGCCAGAGCCGTAGACATTGGAGGCCATGGAGAAAAATTGGTCGAGTTGGTGCAACCGCGCCCGCCGAGGTACGGCGAGAGATGATGAGAAGGGCTGAGAAAAGGAAGGGGAAGGATCTGTGGCGTTTGTGGATGAAGTCATGGACTGTGGACTGGACATCCGTCCGGTTCGAAATAGGAAAGAGCCAGGCGGCCAAGAGCCCCGGACTTTGCTTTGCCACGCGCAGCAACGGCAGCAGCAGCAGCCGAATCGCACAAACCACCAGAGCACAAGAGCACAAGTCTTTCTGAGGCGGGTTCGCTGCGTCGCGTGTCTCGGTCTTTTCCGAAACTGTGCTTCGGTTTCTGTCTGTCTTGGAGACAACAAGACAGCATTTCTTGATCGTCTTGTTCGGATCCACCTGTGAGCCATGTGCCTCCGTTTGTTGAAGGCGTGGCTGGCGTACGGCAAGGTGGGGCAGCTCTGTGGGGCGGTCGACCGGGCGTCTATCGAGGCATCCCTTTGGGTGCGCGAAGGCGCCAATGAGGTCACGGAACCCACACCTAAAGCAGTACATAAAGTGACTTATTATTCCGCGTTTTATCGGTACAAATTGATATAATACGCTGTACTAGGATAATCTTAGTGACTTCTATTATCGCGTATCTCCCACAATAAATCAAGTACCCCTTTCTTAGCCTTGCTGATTGGCTTATAAGCCCTTTCGGTACCTCGTTGGCGCCTTCGCGCACTCAAAGGGATCAAGTGGCCGTTGGTCGGCTGTCACGACAAACCGTCCATGGCCATCGTAGCTTGTAGCTTAGCTGGAGCCTAGCCTCGCCGCCATGAATTGCCTAAACGGGACACCGTCCGTTGAATGCTAGCTCCTCATCTCGTCTCGTCTCGTCTCGCCGCTCGTGGAGTTGTTGTGCATCGTGGCCCACGAGTCCAAGACGGTCCCGGTCCCAGATGGGAGCAACTCAACAATGGGACAGCATCCTTGCATGCATCTTTGGCGAGGCAGGTGCGGCGTCACCCTCAGTCTGTGGCGGCGTGGCGCCACATACCCCGCCCCCCAGCCTCCAGTCCTTCCAGCCACCTCCACCTGATGAGCTCCTTTGTTCCTCGTGGCACGATGAACCAGACTCCATCTCCTCGCAAGCGTCGCCGAATTTTCATCACCACCACGGGGACCCGTTCAAAACGCCAGAGGAAAACGCCAACGCAAAACGCCAACGAAAAAGGCCAAACGTGGCTCGGTCCATCTATCCATCCCTGCTCCTCGTTTCTGCCTCTACTATTTTGCGTACTTTGCTACCCCACGGTAGGCCTCTAGTCCAGCTGCGAACAAGGGGCTCACGCAGTTTTCACGTCGCCGTTTTTTTTTTTTTTACTTTTTTTTTTACTTTTTTATTTCCTTTTTATTTCCTTTTTTTTTTTCTTTTTTTCTTTTTTTCTTTTTCTCTTATCTTTATCTTTTTTTTTCATCATCTTTTTTCCCCGAGATTTCCGCAGCCGGTAAAGTCTTTCGGCATCGCGGCCTCCCGAGGACCCTAGATCAGGTGCCCATCCTCCAAGTCTGCACGACGACGGGCGTCTTGCTCTCGGCTTGGCTTCCGTCCCGACGTCCCGGGAAATGCGGTCCACGTCATCTCGAGCTACACTAGCATCCCCAGCCAAGGCACAAGAAAATCCGGGCACTGGGAAGAAGCGATTCAACGGGGTATGGCAAGATGGACAATGGTGGTGTAAGTCAAACCAAACCACGGGACTGCCCAGAAGCTCTGCACGTCCCTCCCTTAGTTCCTGAGCCTCTCTCCCTTTGTTTGTCTCGTCCACTCGTCGTTGATGGGTCCATGTGGCTTGGGCGCCATACACCAAGTGGAACCCCCCTCTGACACGATGACACGATATTGTGGTGATACCGTATATTGGGAGCAGTCTTACTAGTATCATGCCCTCAGCTGTACTAACATGAGTCGCTGTTTTCTGTTCCGTTTTCTCTTTCCGGTTTCTGTGTGACCAGGCAACTGCGACCCCCGTAGAGAGGCAACGCTTCGTGAAGTGAAGAAAGAGGGCCCAAACAAAGGCAGGTTTTTTTGGGCCTGCAGGGTTTATCCTTACTGCAATTTGTTCCTTTGGAGGGAGCACGCTGATATGCGGGAAAGGCGTCTTGCCGAAGGCTCCAAGCACACCAAAGAAGACGAAGAAGAAAGTGATGATGAAGACGATAACGGTGATGATGAGTCGGGGCAGCCGCATGGGCATAAGCCCAGAACGCCCACCTTCACGCAAAAGCGCCTTGAATCGTTCGGGATTCAGACCTCGCCGGCTCGACGGCTTTCGACTCTGAGCGCTGGGGATGTCGATGATGACGGAGGATCGGATTCCAGCAGCACCAGCTTTGTCAGCGCCGATATAATGCGGGAGCATGCGTCCGCGTCGGGGACTAGCCCGGCCAGTCCTACCACACCCAGTTCCAAGAGGAAGCGAACCACTCAAGAGAACTGGGACAATGACTGTTTCAGTGACCTGAACTCGGACGAGGAGCGTCAACTGGCGGAGCTGGCCGACGACAGTGCCAAAAAGGTAGCTCCGAAGAAGGCCGTGGACGATGTCTTTGCCACTCCTGCCACAAATCGTCGTACGGCCAACATTGTGGCTGGCCTGCCGACGCCCCCCGTGTCCAGGACGTTGTTTCCGTCGCCGGACGGCAAAAGGCCCAAAACGGTCTCATTCGAGGACCCCAGTCCTTCCAGCACGCTGACGACGCCGAGCAAGAAACCACCGCCATCTACCCTCCCTCGGCCCGGAGCCGGCGCCGGCGCCAGTGCCAGTGCCGCCGCTCCACCGGGTCCTTTGTGCGATTCGATCCAAGACCTGGCAAGCCAAGTCATGGATCTTATCAGGGGCCAAAACATCGACCCAACGGTTCTCCGAGCCGTCCAAGCACGCTTGAATACTGCCGTGCAAAGAACCAAGAGCATTGCCGCGAAGCGCGACAGCGCCCTACAATCGCTGCAGGAGAGAGAGGAACGGATCCAAAGGCTACGAGAGAAGAACCGCGTTCTGAGGGACCAAGCCACGTGTGATCAAGAGACTCTGACGAATACCAAGCAGGGCCTCATGAAGCTATATCAGGGAATTTGAGCGGAAAGGGGAGTTTTTTTCTTTCCCTTTTTTTTTTTTCGTCCTCCTTCACATCAATTGCTTTTTTTTTTTTTTTGCGAAATTCTCCGACGGGCAAAATGTAGGTCAGAGTATTTGCAAAACCCAGTTGAACAGTGGATGAGAGTGCAAGTCCATGTGCATGTGCATCCAGACCACCAAGGTAGCACAAACGGTTCCACTCGACGCGGCGCCTCCGCCACGGGTTCCGCGGTCCCAGATCGAGCTTCACGGGTGCACTCGTTCGCATAAAGTGAGAAAACGCGCAAGGCACGTAAAGAAAAAAAGGAATGAAAAACAAAGGAAAAAGTCTCTTGGCTATGTAGCTCCATTCCAGGCACAAAATGCACGTGTCCGCCTCGGCCCTCCCCCATGACGAATCTGCGCAGCCCTATCGCCCTGCTGCCCTCCCCCGCCCGGATATCGCAAGTCTTGATAACAAAGACGCCTTCCAGTTGGTACTTTTCCATGGATCCCTCCGTGCCTGCTTCGCCGATGCCCCACATGGACACGGAGTCCCGACCCCGGCCTCGTGTGTCGCCGCGACCGCCTCTCGTTCTTTGCTCTAGTATACTCTAGTATACACGCTTGAAGGGGGGCACCGACTTGCACTCGTTCTCGTCGAGCGTGGTGGAGATGACGGCCCGGTACGACAAGTCTACCTTGCCGTGGGGCTGCTTCTGGAAGGAGAGGGTGTGCTTCATCCACTGCTTGTCGTCTCGCTCGGGGTAGTCCTCACGGGCGTGGGCGCCACGGGATTCCTTTCGTGCGGCGGCCGAAACGGCGGTTTGGGATCTGTTGCGCGGGATCGTGGTCAGTTGTGTCGAGGTGGAAGACTGCACCACGTCGAAAACATAACAAAGGGCAAAGGGCAAAGGGCAAAGGGCAAAGGGCAAAGGGTCCATTGTTTTGCTCCTCCAGCGAAATTCCTTTTCTTTCTTTCTTTCTTTCTTTTTTTTCATCTTTATTTTTATAAAAAGAAGGGGGAGGGCGGGAGGTGTTACTCACGCGCAAGTCAGTAGGTTTCGCAGCTCCAATGTCTCAACCAGGTCAGAGTTCCAAATCATGCTTCGGTCCTTGATACCAATCTCCTTAAACATGGGGTCAATCTCATTCATCTTGCGGACACCCTCGTCCAGACTCTCCTGGGTCCGGAAGACAGAGACCTCAGTCTGCATGGCCTTCTGCATGGCCAGACGGACCTCGGCAGTGCTCTTGGGGCCGTCAGACGTTCGGACCTGGTCCAGCACTTCGATATGCTCCGCGCCGGCGTCGGCAGGGATGGGCTTGAGCTTGTCGCCGGGCTTGAAGTTGTCACGAATGGTATGTGACACGGCACGGCCAAACACAACAAGATCCAGCAACGAGTTGGCGCCCAGACGGTTGGCACCGTGGACGGAGACGGACGCGGCTTCGCCACAGGCGAACAGACCGGGCACGACCTTGTCGTTGCCCTTCTCGTCGACAGTGAGAACCTCTCCCGTGTAGCGGGTGGGGATGCCGCCCATGTTGTAGTGGACGGTGGGCAGGACGGGAATGGGCTGCTTGCGGACGTCGACGCCGGCAAAGATGCCAGCCGTCTCCGAGATGCCGGGCAAGCGTTCGGCCAGGATATCGGCGGGCAAGTGACTGAGCTGGAGGAAGATGTGATCCTTCTCGGCACCAACACCACGGCCCTCGCGGATCTCCATGGTCATGGACCGGGAAACGACGTCACGAGACGCCAGGTCCTTGGCAGTAGGCGCATAACGCTCCATGAAACGCTCACCCTCCGAGTTGAGCAGGTAACCACCCTCACCTCGAGCACCCTCGGTGATCAGGCAGCCGGCACCGTAGATACCGGTGGGATGGAACTGAACGAACTCGAGATCCTGGTTGGGGAGACCGGCACGCGCAACCATGGCCATTCCGTCACCGGTACAGGTGTGGGCAGACGTGCAGCTGAAGTAAGCACGGCCGTAGCCGCCAGTGGCCAGCACCGTGTTGTTGGCCAAGAATCGATGCAGAGTGCCGTCCTCCTGGTTGTAAGCCAGAACGCCGCGGCACTCGCCATCCTGCATGATCAGGTCCAGAGCAAAGTACTCGATGAAGTAGTTGGTATTGTGGGCGAGGGACTGGCCGTAGAGGGTGTGAAGCAGGGCGTGGCCAGTTCGGTCGGCGGCGGCGCAGCATCGGTATGCCTGACCACCCTTGCCGAACTGCTGCGACTGACCTCCGAATGCTCGCTGGTAGCTGCCAGAAAAAAAGAGAAAAGAAAGACAAGCGTCAGTGGCAACAACAACACCAACAGCATGGCGAGAGGAACTACAGGAATCGCCGGAAAATCCTCCAAATTGACTCACATCTTGCCATCCTCAGTACGAGAAAAGGGGCAGCCGTAGTGTTCCAGCTCGATAATGGAGGCGGGAGCTTCACGCGTCATGTAATGGATCGCATCCTGGTCACCCAGCCAATCTGACCCCTTGACGGTATCATACATGTGCCATCTCCAGTCGTCCTCGTGCATGTTGCCGAGAGCAGCGTTGATACCACCCTGAGCGGCAACAGTATGTGATCGGGTTGGGAAAAGCTTGGAAATACAGGCAGTATTGAAGCCAGCCTCGGCAAGTCCGAAGGCAGCACGAAGACCGGCACCGCCTGCACCGACAACGAGGGCGTCGTATTCGTGGTCCTAGGTGGAAGATCGAGGTCAATTGAGGTACAGGAGGACGTGTCGAGGACTGAGTTTCTTCATGGTCTCTTTCCTTTCCTTTCCTTTCCTTTCTTTCTTTTTTCTTTTCCTTTGTAAAAAAACGAGACGAGTGGAAAAGGACATACGATGACATTATATTTTGTGCTCAGGTGAGGAGAGGCCTCCTTGGCTCTCAAAGGATTATTGGCAATGATTCGAGCTGGCAAAAAGACCACGGTCAGTTCCGACTCCCCGCACCCGTCAATGCGGCACATCCAAGGACAAAAAACCACTCACCGGCCGGTCTCGTGGTGGAAAAAGCCCTGCAGACCGGACTTCTGGCCATTCGCGAGAACTGCACCCGCAAGCATAAACGTTAGCACAAGCGGGCAACGAATCGACGACAAAGTCCCCCTTCCACTCCCCAGCAAGACGGCCCCCGGGCCCAGAAGAGGGAACTCAATTCGACAGCGCGAAGAGTTGCCCGGTGGTGCCGCCGCAACTGCCCAAGTCGACCAAAGGCCGTCCGCGAAGGGGGGAAGATGGACGGCGGGGAGTGATAACCCAAGAAAAAGAGCGGCAACAAGAGCAGAAATGCATCACCACGTACGGCAGAGCCCGCGGCGATTTTTCTCAACGCCATAGAGGAAGCCATGGTCATGGGGATTCGGGAGCAGCGTGATACATGCGCCGACAATGGGAGACGCGCTGGTCGGTCGGTTTTGTTCGTTTGGGGAGGGAACGAGGTCGGAAGCCGGGGCGTCGGGAATCGATGAGCAGTTGTATGTTTCTTTTGCGCCACTCTCGACGTTTGAGCGAGCACTGGCACTGAGGACTTGGCGGGGCCGGACGGGGGGCGTGCTCGTCGCTTCCTCGGCCCGCTCGGCCAATCAGCACGCGCGCATTAGCAGCGCTCTCGCGGCCGTGGAAGTAGCCTAATAAAAACCGTTGCCACTGGCCGTGGCTCGGCAGCAGTCTGTTCTGTCTGGTGTCTTTTTTTAACGCACGGTTACTCGGAGGCTGGGTGGGCTTTTTCGACGCCGTTGCTGATGGATGGTAAAGAATGATTCTTTCGCCTTGTTCAATTTTTCTGTTTATTTAATTGTTTATTTTGGGTGGTGCGCATCTTCAGTCAGTCGTCCATGACGGTTCGTTATTCCCGGCGAACCCGTCTACAAACTCAGACAGTCCAGACAAAAGACACGGATGCTCCGTTTCTCGGCAATGTGCACCGCCCGTCTTGTACGGATCATTGACGAACCTGGCCCCACCATGGCTGGCGCGCCAATCATAAGCACGTCTGGGTCTGGCCTGGTCTGGGCCGGCTTCTCACATGCATCCAGTGAACCATGTAATTTTGGTGTCGAAAGCTTTGGAGTGGCAAACCACGCGCCGTGTGTAGCGTACAGTTCAGCAGCCGTTACCCAAAAAAAAAATTATTTTCCAAAAAAAAGCTATCTCCTAGACTTGTATGATGCTTATTTTCTTCTTCATGCATCTTGTCCAATCGTATTCACTTCTTTCTGTCATGTCCAATCCTTCAACTTCTAGTTCGTCAACGCGTCAACAACAACAACATACAAAAAAGCTGCAAAAGAAAATGAAAGAAAACGGCCTTCTTTTCCCCCTTCAAAAAGCAGAAATGGGGTAAAAAAAAAAGAGGGGGGAAGCAAGGAAGAAAAAAACAGGCTCTGTGTTTCCCTCGTTTCCGCCTTCACTCCGCCAACACCTCACGCAGCATGGCCAGAAAGTTGTCGTGCAGCTTGTGAACTTCTGAGATGGGCGGCTTGGTGGGCTCTCCAGCCGAGCGGCGCAGTCGGTCCTGTTTCTTAGCCCGTCGTCGTCTCTCCGCTTGGATGGGATCCAGCTCGTCCTCTTCCTCGGCGTCTGCTTCAGACTCGCCGTCCATGTCGTACGCCATGTCCTCGAGATCTTGCCCGTTCAGGCCAAAGTCGGACGAATCGAAGTGTATGCCGACAGCCCCGATGGAGCCTGGCGCTTGACCCTCGGCAGCCATCTTCTGCCTCGTCTTATCATGATGCCACTTCTTTCTGGCCTCTTGCCACGAAATGAGGGCATTGATCTCTTCAACGGCCTTATCCTTGTCCAAGACGTCTCCGCTGACTCCGCCTTCGAACAACGCATTCACATTCAGGGTGCCGTTCTTGGGACCGTGTCGAAGAAATTCCAAGATGCCCTCAATCCAGCCCATGAGCTGCGTGAATAGACCATTGTCGTGTGTGTGGACCTCGTGAACAAATTTGTAAAAGTTGTGCTCGTGCCTCTGGCACAAGTCTATAAAGGCCTGGACTGTCTGATTAGGATCTGCCGAAGCGTCTTGCTCCCGGCACTTTTCGACAACCTGATGAGACAAATTAGTACGTCTTTGCTTGTTTCTCGTCTTTCCCAACTGGCTGTGTCAGAAATGCGGCCCACCTTGATCATGTCGTCTATGAATACTGCAAAGTCGGTCACGCTACTGTAGACATTGGCAGACTTGTAGACTCGCACGAGAGGCTCGTAGAAGATTGTGAACAGGTCTCGGAAGAGGTTTAGAGTGACGGGCTCCTCGATTAGCTGCAGCATCATGGCTTTGTCGCGCTGTCGCGTGCATAGCTTGAGCAGCTGCTTGAGGTACGAAAAGAGCTGCGCTCCTTGCTTCAGCTCCTCATCTATGTTCTCCACGGCGTTGTTGAACGCAACGTAAGCATTGAAAAGTCGCTGGATTTGATCGCCCGTGAGCTTGGGTTCGATGAGGTCGGATCGCAGGATCGCAACGATGAGATCAATGTCCTCCTCCTCGGCCTCGAGCCGAATAACCTCCTTGAGTCCCTCATCGGCGTCTGTATACCACTTCAGCTTGTCTGTGAATACAGGGTCCGCAATCTTGTTGGTCAAGGCATCGATGGATTTTTGAAAGCTCTTGATGCCGTCATTCAGAGTTAAGGAGAAGATCCGCTGCATAAGCGACCGAGCGCCAAAAGGCTGTGCCAGGAAAATGTCCAGGACTCCGGACATGACTGCCGCGGGATTGGCAATTCGAATGACATTTTTGAGTACCGTGTACGGGATGAGTGAGTGGATGCGCTTGGCTTGCGCGAAAAGCTCGGGTGAGTTGTCCTCAGCGAGGAAGAGGTGGTATATGACTGCCGCGATTTCTATTCTCAGCCACTCGGCGAATTTCTGATATTGCAGGCTCAAGTCTTGGATCGTGTTCTTCTCTTTGATTTCCTTGAAGAGCATGGTCAGACCATTTCTCTCCACAATATCGCGGCGAAATCTAGAACATGTTTTGATCAGCATCATGCGGCCAAATCCATCATGACATAATGGTAAGGAAGGGGAAGGGGGATTCTCAGATGCTCACTGTTCCATGTATTCGTCAAGTTCTGCGGCACGCTTCCTCGCGATTTCGTAAAACTTCTTCTGCTCCTCCATGCGTTTCTCATCTATTACTTTCCGTCTCATGATATCGTCAACGTCATCGTCTGTGGGGGTTATTGGCTCCCCCCTCAGAAAGTCCTGCATGGCTGCAGTGTTGGCGATTTGAGGATTGTGCAGCAAGGATCGAAGGAAGGAGCGGAGAGATATTCTTTGGCTCTCTCGCCACAGCACAATGCTCTACGTTTAGTGGTTAGCTCTCTCAAACACCTTGGCCGATGCAACTTGTTTGTGAAACGAAAAGGGAAGGAAGAAAAGAGGAGAGGAGAGAAGAAAACATACATCGTCACTCGCATCATTCTTGTCGGCCGATGAAAGGGGGCTGAGTTTGCTATCTACGGATGCGCGGGGAGATTTTCTGGAGGGAGCTGATCGAGACGATGGCGTTCTGTTACCTAGGGTCCGTGTCAGAGAGCCCGAGTCCCGAATCGGCCGTCCATGGGAAAAACTCACTTGACGTCTTGGCAGACAACAAAGACGAGACGCCCCCTGACTGCGGCGGCGCGCCAGTCATTCGGGTGGACACCGACGACAAAGACGAGGCATCAGAGTCGTCCGCATTGCTCCAGCTGGTCCATAATTTTGACGTTGTCGTGCTAGACTTGTTCTTTTTGGGAAGCGGGGGAAGGAGACGACCAGGCAACTCCGTCTTTAACCTCTTGTGAAGCTTGGCAAAGTCGCCGTAACGTCGGCCGACAAAGTACTCGAGCTCACCCTTTTGCTTGATACGGAGCAGAAATTCGGCGTGCTGGTGGTGTCTGATGTTGCGCTTGACAGAAACGACGCGGACGGCCGCCACGTTGACGTCCCATCCGTTGATGTAGTTGCCCTCGGGAATAGTGTGCAGGACGCCGGTGTCGATCGCATTGCTGTCTACAAGCTCAATCTCGGAAAATCGAATGCGCTCCTCGAAACCGGAAGAAGTGCCAATGCCCGACACCATCATCAGCTCGACCAGTTTCTGGGCTTTGATGGCAAGCTTCCTACGCTTGGTTTCCTCCAGACGATCTTCGGAAGAGGACACACGTTTTCCGGCAAAGGACTCCAAGAACTGTACCGGAGAAAGAAAACCGTGCATGTCAGAAAAGAGAAGAGAGAGAGAGAGAGAGAGAGAGAGAGAGAAGGGGGTGGCGCCAGGCGAAAAGAGCCCAAGACGTACGACTTGCAGCTTGTCCTGCCAGAACTCCTTCTCCTTGGCCTTGTCGAGAAAAGGGAAGTCCCGAACATGGTGAACAAAAATAAAGCGAAGAATCGGCAGCTCAGACTCCTGTGGAGAGACTTCGCCCTGGTCGGAGCGGAAGGGCGCACCGAATCGCTGGAGAGCGGTTGGGGAGTTGAGTTCATTAATTTCCCATTTGACCTGCTTTGAGATCAACTCCCTCTTGAGGTCTATCTCGGTGGACGGGATCCTCCCTGGTTAGCGTTGATGTCTGATGTCTGATGTCTTCCTGTCTTGGGATTTTGTCTGCTGAGCAGGCTGACTGCGGGAAACACGGGTACGGACACACTACGCACAGTGTTCTTGCTTTCCCGTCAACGCGAGGCCAGGAGGAGGCGATGATGCAGAGCGTGAGAGGCGAACAGGCAGTTGTTTGTTGTTTCCGGCGGCGGCGGCGGCGGCGGCAGGAGCTTGGACTGGCGCTGTCGAGGATGGTGTTGACGAGGACAGGGCAGGATCAGCTGCGACAGCGGCGCCGACGATGGGCACGGTGCTGTTCTGCGTCATGGCGATGCGACGGGCGACACTTCGTGTATCCAACGAGAGAAAATGTATCGCGGGGTCTGGTTGGTGTTACGCGTATCGTGCTGCCCAGAAAGCCAGCTTGACGCGGGCAGAGGAGAGGTTGAGAGTCGGACGGCTGTCAAGGTCGGCCGGAGGCACCAGACATGCACGGCCAAGACGGGTAGCGTCACTGAGGCCCTGAAACGAAGGGACGGGCCAGGCTCCCCACCAGACACCACCGGCAGGCGACGGGGCAGAGCTGCCAGCTGCTAGCTGCCAGGGCAAAGGGCAAGGTCGACGACTCAAAACCGTCTGATGCTCTCCGAGGGCCAACGGTCCGCGTGGTCGATTGGTCCAGATTCCGCCAGAGCAAGCCGTGTCAACGCGTAAATGTTTCCTTCTGCTGCGACGTTGCTCGTCGTCTGGCGCCATCCAGCTAGGGCGCGAGACGCAGTTTATACCAACCAGTCTGGTCAGCGGTCGGTGGTTAGTGGTCGGTGGTCGTGGTCGGTGATCGGTGATCAGCAACCAGACCAGCCCAGCCCAGCCAAGCCAACTTGGGCCAAGCCCAGCCAAGCCAAGCCCAGCCAAGCCAAGCCCAGACCAGACCAGACCTCGACATTGATGTCAGCTTGACGCCCACGCCCACGCCACAGCCCCAACGATCTGTCCAACTCGACGCTTCGTCAACGTCTTGCCGCCATCAATTGGCTGATTGAGGATGAGTGGCTGTGCCCACGGCGCGCCAGTCCAGGGCCCAGCCGCTGTCGGCGGCTTATCCCCGAGCGGCTTGGACCAACAGCATACCAAACCAGACGGCCGTGGAATTTTTTGGGTGCAACCCGGACAGAACAAGTTTCGGAATTCCTCACGACCCACTGTAGCATTGCAGGGAAGGCGCAGCAGCATCGTGCCTCGGACTCAGCCTCGGGAGCGTCGTCGTCTCTGCAGGCCGAGAGGGCCACCTTGGGACCGAGGGCGTAGCACCCCTCGACATACCGACTCGACGACGTCCGACCAGGACGAAGGGGAAATCTTGTCGCGTTTTGCAGCCAAGAGCAACAAGCAAGGGCGCACGAAAGATTTGCCGTTTGCAAATAGAGGCGGAAAGAAAGAAGGAAAACAAACAGACGGACAGACAAGGCAGACAGATGGACAAGGAAAGAAAAAAAAAACAAAGAAAGAAAGAAAGAAAGAAAGAAAGAACCCCGAATCCACGCACGCATGCACTGACTGGTCCCGGACATGATCAATCACGACCAACAACCCTCCGCAGACGTCAGAGGCACCAACAACAAAACCAACTCGGCAGCCCGTCCCTCTGCCGCCATGGTCACGGCATTCACGACCATCCCCTCGGATGTCGGCCCTCGGCGTCTCCAGCGCCAACACTGCCTCGCAGCCCAGGAAAAATTCTCCTCCCGCGCCGGATGTCCCCAGGAAGCACGTTGCCCTCCCCCGTGGCGGCTAGTAAATGGGGCGGCCCGACGCTTCGCGAAACCTAGGCGTGGCGCTCATGGGGGCAAACGGGCGAATCCCATCTACACCTCTGTGCCGTAGTAATTGCCGTGTTCGCGTTCGCGTTTGTGTTCGCGTTCGTGTTCGCGTTCGTGTTCGCGTTCGTGTTTTGGTGTTTTCTATGATGATTGCTTTTCGCCCCCGTCATGTGTAGTCGGCGACTGACCGGGTGCTCGAGCTGGGGGCGTGGCCGCTCCCAACGCAGAGACGTGACGCCGCTGCGATACTCCAGCCGGGCTATCGATGAACAAACAGGAGATTTGCTCGAGGTTTCGGGATACTCCTCCACGGCACGAGAAAGGGGGAGAGTGTGTGCACGATGACAGCACGTATACGCTCGGAAAGACACGTTCAGACACTGATCAGATGCCCACCGCCGCAGAGCATGGGGTAATGGGCATGGGGCAAGTATTCCATCACTACACGGCAACAAAGGTCAAGAAAGGGGATTTCTCTTGAAAACTATAATAACACAAGGCTGAGGATCCATTCTTGTAAGAAGGCGCCGGAAAAAAAAAACAAAAAAAAGGGTATCGTTGCGAACGCTGTAGGGTTATGATGCAAAACTGGCGCTTCCACATGTAGCATGTGTTTTCTTAAAAAAAAAAAAGACCACCCACCATGCCCGGCCCGAACCATGTACCATGCAGAAACGATGCAGTAAAAAAACAAAGAGAAAAAAACAAAGAGAAAAAAAACAAAGAGAAAAAAAAACAAAGAAAAAAACAACGAAAAAAACAACGAAAAAAAAAACAACGAAAAAAAAACAACGAAAAAAACAAAGAAAAAAACAAAGACAAAGAAAGGAGAAAGAGACAGAAAAAAAACCTCTCGGGCATTCTCAGAGCTCGTCAAATGCCCGCAACTGCTCTGCATCGCGCATTCGCGTCTTCTTCCACAGCAACGTCCTCGCCGACTCCCCCCCCGCGCTCTCGTTCCGCCGAGCGCTCAACCACGGCGGAATATTCGGACTCATGCTCGCCATCCAATCTGGGAAACGGTCCGCCTCATCGTGACCGGCACTGCCGCGGGCGTAATTCATGCCAACCACAAAGGCAATCACGAGCAGGACCAGCACCATTGTCGCAGACCAAATAATCTTGAGCCTCTTGCGCGTCCTTTCCTGCCACCGCTTGTCGGCCTGCTCCCACCGCTCCACGGACCTCTGCACAGCGTCGACACGTGAAGCGAGCGCGGCTATCTTGTCGCGTGATTCGTATATGCGTTTCTGCAGAGCGGCTATCCGTCTCTGCTTGTCCTCAAACTGGCCCGCCGTGCTGAGCTGACGAATAATGTCGCTTTCGAGATCGCGGGCGTCCCTGTCGAACGTCTCACAGATGTCGCGGGACGCTCGCGCCAGTTCCCGCAGCGCCGTGACTGTATTGGCGAGAGTGCTCATTCTCTCGAGCACGGAATAGTACGTGTCATCAAGCCGTTTGGTCATGGTGGTCGAAAAGGAATTTAATTCCATGAGCGACTGTTTTAATCCACTGTTTTTCGGAAGGACAATGTCAGCATGGTTTTGTTTTTTTTGGTGCCTTTCCCTCTTTGTGTCTTGTCTTCTTCTCGAATTGACCTGGGGAAAATGGCCCGCGAGGCCTCCAGACGGAACCCCTCCCCCCCCCCCCCCCAAACTGCTCGTGTTCCAACTTCATTACTCTTGAACCCATGAAGCAAGCAGTCCATCGACCAACAAGAAAACGTACTCTGTACGCAGAGAGGCCTGCTCCAGCTGCTGCCCCTGCTCCGGCTTCAGCAGGAGCCTCGCCTCCCCCTCCAGCTTGGACTCCTCGTGGCCCTGTTCACCGAGTGCCTGTTGACTGGTTGCCTGAGGGCTTTCATGCCGGCTGCCGGTGGGAGACATGAGGGAGGCCTTCCCAGTGGACACGGGATTATCCAGCGATAATCGGACACGAGCGGCCGGTAGCGCCGACGACAGGGGCGCCTTTTCTCGGTCCTCGTGCTGGCTGGATTGTCTTCTGTGCAGATACGGTCGACGGTTAAGCTTGCTCGGTGGAGCGACGTCTGGCAGGGACCATCGGTTCTGATGGCGGCTGCACGGTTGGCCGCTGGTCCGTAAGCCGCTGGTCCGTCGGGAGGTTGACGGCGGCGGCTGCCCGGCGGCGTCCAGGCCGTTGCTTAGGGAAGACATGTCGTCTCGGATACCGTTCGTGATTGTCAATGGAAACCCCCTTTCCGCCGCATCCGTGGTCACTTTATGGTCACTTTACCCGACCCGGTGCCGGTGGTGCATGGGGTGACGCAAGTGGCAGTCTCAGAAAACGCGAGGTGCCCAAAGAGGAATAGAGGGATGGTGCGTGTGGGAGGGAGGGCTGAGCTGGACGCACCTGTCTCAGCTCTAGTTCGTGGGCGGTCTGTGTTGTTTGCACGAGCCACGTGGGGTCAGGACTGGACTGCCAATCCCGAGGGGCAGAGGTTTCGCACTCAGCTCACCAGACTTCACATGCTAGAACAGCACAGCACAGCACAGCACAGCACAGCACAGCACAGCACAGCACACGCGGTTCTAGCAGCTTCAATGTTCGTACTACAATTCAGCGCATGTCCCTGGGCGACTTGGATCGTCTGGACATGGGGGAAGGCGTCCTAGTCCCTGCCGCATTCTCGCCCATGTTTTTTTTTATTTTCTGATCCAGGACTCTGCAACGCGGTGCATCGCGTTTCCGTATGCGAAATGCAGAGGGCGTTCTGATCCCCTCAGTCTGTTTGAAAGTACGAAACCATTTTTTTGCAATGCACGTCATTGCTAATCGCCGAACCCTGTATACGCCAAACTCCATAATACAAAGTCTGTACCCAGATATTTCTCCCAAGGGCTCCCGCAGGCTAGTGACGTTGCCATGTCGTCTTCAGAAAAGAAATTTGCGTCGTAATCTTCAGGGTAGCCCTCAACACGTGTCATCATGCAAATCACGACGACACGTGCCCCCACCAAACCCATGACCGTCCCGAGAGCCACAGCTAAGCTTGACAACAAAGTATACGTACGAACAAAGAGGGGCCACGGAGCCGGGAGAAAAAACACATCAAGAGCTTGTCCGCTGAAAATCGACACGCTCTCGTCGTCATCGTCGTCGTCTTCGTCGTCGTCACGCTCTGTTATCGACGAGGCGAAGGCGAAGGAGAAGGAGAAGGAAGGCACCCGTGCGGCCAACGTGGCAGGTTTTGCGCTCATGAGTTGATCAGCTTGTTGCGCTTTTCCTTCCTCTTCAACCTCTCGACCCTCTTGCGATGCATCGTCTCTGCCATCTTCTCATATCGTTCGCGTTCTTCCTTCTTGGCACGCTTTTCACGAATTTTGTCGATTTTCTCCTGGTAGTGGGCGGGGTGGTAACGAGTGAGTTTCCCGGTTCCCTCACGTCAGTCACATGTCCTTGTCGACGGCATGGTCGAGAAAATCAGGGCTGCTCACCTTCCTCGCCTGCTCCTTTTCCTCCTTCAACTCCTTCTCCTTGGCCTTCATCTGTGCCATGGCAGCTCTCTCTTTTGTTCTTCTTTCGTAGGACGTCAGGCCCTTGGTGGGGCGGAATGCCTTCTTCGGCTCATGCCACTGTTTGCCTGCGCCGACATGTTAGAGCCTTACACCCTTGCATCGGGTCCGGGAACGAGATCGGGTAGAGCGTACCATTCTTGCGCATGCCCAAGGCCTTTAAAGTCTTCTCCGAGCCGCCCGTGGGAACGAGGGTTGGGACTTTGTCGTCCGACATTGTGTTTTGCGATGTGTGTGTGTATCTTCCTCGTATGCATGTATGTAGTGTGTGTATGTTGTCGTCTCGATTTCCCCCACGTACTGCGTGCGGTAGGGTGATGACATTGGGGATCATTTTGCGGCGCAACGCAAGCAACGCAAAATGCCACCCAATTTTTTTCTGCCATGCAGGTTCGCACATGGGCGGTCAAGGCCGGATTCTCTCCACCATGGTCCACAAATGTGCGCTGAGCCGCAGCTGGCCAAGACCAGCGACTGTGTGGCACAGATCCAGGGTCTCTCCCCGCTTTTCATCGCTGGCTAACCTGTGGCTGGTGCCTTCACTGTTTGACTTGGCATAATGCGCTCCTCAAGCCTCAAGCCTCAAGCCCTCAATATGCAAAACAAGACCTCAGATGAACTAGTCAGGCTATCCACTCTCTCGGACTGGATCGAGTTGCCTCTTGTGAACTTTGCCGCAATATTTTTTAGTTCAGTTGGGGGGGGGGAGGCGCACCTGACATCACTGCCCGACTTTGCATGCAATCGTCCGACAAGCAGCACGGACCAACAAACGACCGTTTGCGGAAAATGGGCCACCTTGAGCACCTTGACGCATCATTATCCGCGCGCTTCAAGAGATGAAACAGGCCATGCTGCTTGCTTGTATTGCAGGTAGGTACGCGACGGCACCGGTTCTTGTTCCCGGCCAGAGATGACGCTCGTGCAGCGAAAGCGAATTGCATCAGAGTTCCACTAAGATGACGTTCCTTAAACAACGTGTGATTGATGTCGTGTGACCCCATCCAAGCCATCTGTCATTTTCGATTCGCTTTTTTCTTTCTTTCCCCCTGTGTTCTAGATATGTGCAACAGACCTGCATCTCGCGGCATTCAGGGCCCTCCAAGCCGGCCTCGGCAGTTCGAGGGGCGCTTTTTTTTCTTTTTTTCTTTATTCTTCTTTCCGAGCCACCTTCTTTAAATCCCGCCGGTCGGTCGACAAGACGTTGCACAGACCCTGATGGATGCAACCCGGGTAGCAAACTAGTCTTTGGTAGCAGAGGCCGGTACCATGTCACCCATTTCATGCAAACAGAAGCACAATAAATTACAAAATTCCGGGCGTGGCAAAAACAATCGGAAGCTCGCATAACGGTAAGATTTCACTTTCATCGCATCATAACAATTCTTCACGATTGCTTCTCGTCATGGTCTTTGGTTCGTGGCCCACTTGCCGAGCGAATCATTTGCTGCTTGGGAAGCGGGAACACATCCGCAAGTTTGACGTACATGGGCGCCAATGCAAGGAGGGACGATGCGGAGTATATTGGCTGCGATGCAGGGGATAGGAAAAACAAAAGAAGGAAAAAGAAGGGCGAAAAAAAAACAGTCAGAAAAGACGTGCATCACCCAATCAAGGGTCCGTCGGTCGCGCCCGATGCCTCCAAAATCTTAAGCGCGACGATTGTCTTGGATGGAATTCCTAATCGCACGCAAGGGCAACTTAGCGCCTGGACGGTCAGGTAATTTGTGAAAACTGAATGCACAAATTAACTTATGTACAATATGTCAGTATGTACATGCACACATGTTGCGACACATGTGCTTTGATCCCCCATCCCTACCCTGTCTTGGTATCGGAAGTCGGAACACAAACACATCGTCACCGCGGTAAAAGCGGCCGATTTCCTTCATTGCAGACGAGAAGGAACAGTTTGTGTCGATCGTCCACCTTCGTCCCCCTAAATAAATTTAACATGGCCGAAATGAAGGCCGGAGTCGCACTTGTAAATTCTGGACCGGAACTAGAACGCTTGCGGTTTAATGCCGTTTCAGAAAAAAAAAGAGTGTGAGAGAAAAACAAGGAAAAAAAAAAAAGGCTTTGGCAAGGTACGAGGCCACCGGTTTCAATGACAAAATAAGTAAATGAATAATAGCTGTAATAATAAAAGATGGTCCAGGACCCGCGCATCCACAAGTATTAACTCGGAGATCGCATGAAATAGCAATGACGTCGGTTGTCCTCGCTTTTTCACCTTTACCCTCGTCCGCTTTCTCCACGCAAAAGGGGAGAAACTCGACTGGCTAATAATACTCGTTCCTGCTAATCCTAGAAACTCGGCTCATTAGCGAGTGGATAGGACGATCCTGAGCTCCTAGTTCGGCCAAAAGAGAAAAAAAAGAGGACCCTGCTAGTGGACTCTTGGCGCCGCTCGTATCGAATCAAGAGTCGAACACGGTCTCCGTGCCTGACTTGCTGTTCCCGCATTTGCCGAAAAGAGAGACGAAAGAGAAAAAATTAAAAAAAAAAAAAAAGAGCCAGCAAATTCGCCGTCATTCAGCACGTCAGGAAAGAGCGCGCTGAGCAGCAGACTGACCCAATAGTCGCTCGGGTTTCCTTGGAACACGTCGCACCTGTATGTCTTACGATAGCGCTGGATTGATGCTGTTGATGCTGTTATCGTGTCCGATCGGCGGTTTTATCGCAGCAGTCCTTTTCGTGGTGGGACGGGCGGTGCATCTTGAAACACATCGACGGGCCGTTCATCTTCATTTCCATCGCGGACGGCGGCCAGATTTGCGTCAATCGCCCGAGAAACAATCAGTTAAGGGGAGATTGGTTCAAAAGGTAGAACTACTGCGCTACGGGTACATTACATGTGTCTGCTGCCTCTTGGATTTCCAATTAATTCAGACTAGAGCAGCCACTGACCAGCAAACCTCGGTTTGGAGCGTCGAGGTGGCGTAAAGAAGCCGAAGCAAGGGATGAGGGGGAACAAACAGTGAGGAGGAGCAGGAGTCCAGCGTCTCGCAGGCTGTCCAATGTTAACGCACGTACATTGTATATCCAAGTACATATGTATGTAGGTACACAAAGTATAAACACAAAGTACTAGGTGAGTGAGTATTAGGTGAGTAAGTACTAAAATTGACGGCAAAGTGCATGAGCTCACTGTCTATACACCCATAATTGCAGACTGCGACTTCTTACATGGAGCGGGCGATGTGTTTGTACAGGTGCATGCAAGTATATTGAAGTCCTCGCTTTTAGCCGGGAGTGCCGCGCCCATTGTCGAGTACCGCCATGAATGTCTTCTGTCCCGTATCTAAAACCACAGACGAAGGGGCAAAAACAAGAAAAAGGAAAAAAAGGGAAAAAAGGTTCGTGAATTCAGTTCATGTCTCGCTTGACGTAGCCCTTTCAATTCGAATAAGGCACATTAGCCTAATGGCAATTGTGCCAGCTTTTGTGCGGTCCTGTTGAGCCGCAGAAACATCAAAGGGCGTCCAGTGGTTTAGGAGCGGCGCTCATTGTTCGTTTGCAAGTTGGGGAACGGGAATGAGATGGATTGTCTGAGCATGCTGTACGACTTTCATCAGTAGGCACGAAAGAGTCGGTCAACGCTGCAAGATTTTGGACTCCTGATGCGAGTAGCCGTAATGACGCTCAACATTCTGACAAGCACAGGATGCCCGACCACAACCACGGCATATTGTGTACAAATGTACATGTGGTCGGATCAAGGTCGAATTCGCCACGACGGGCATCTCTCGAGAGCGGATCGTGCCTGAAACAAGGCCGGGCGAAACGGAGCGTCTTCAAGTGTACATGTGTACATGTGCATGTACATAAAGTACCAATGCAATTAGGTACTCGTCAAATCCCGCACACAAGCAAGCAAAAATCTCCCGCACGCGAGTTTATCCGTCACAGCTGCCTCCGTTCACGGTGGTCTCCGTTAAATCGGGTCGGAACCAGAGCGGCTTCGCCAAAAAAGGGAAAAGCGAAAAGCAAAAAAAAAAAAAAAAAAGAAAAGAAAAAAAAAGGGCAAAATTAGAACAAATCAGGCCAATGACGATGTCTTTGCCAGGGATCCGGACAGGCCCTCACGGGACAAGCCAACCTGGCAGCTGGAATCGAGGAACAGGCAGCGGGTCATGCTTCCAAGCGCCCCCCTGCCCGTGGATAAAAAGACCTCTGCGTTATTATGCGGCGTCTCAACGGTTTCTCCAGAATTTCATGGCCGTGACACAAGATGGATGGATGGTCGGCCGGCCGGCCGGACGGGTGGATAGATAATTGGGCGAACCATAGCACAGGGGTCGAAGGAGAAGAGGCAACTGCTACTCGAGGTTGTAGGTAGTTGCTTTGGGCTAGTACTTATAACTGGGCACCTTAGTACTTGGTCACCCACATTACTGGCTTGGATAGGTCGGTAGTGATCAAGTGATCACTTTATGCAGGTACCTCTGGATACAGCACCCAGGATAACTGGTCTGGCGTGCGGCCACGCATCATTGTGTCAGCCCAAGGCCAGATGCCTGGTTCCTGGAAGCCAGCGAAACATGGAGGCCTCGGCAGGCACGCGGCGCGGCGCCATCCACCTGGTGCTTCAGCGCCTATGTGCTGAAATGCGGCGTTGGGTGCATCAATCCCAGCACACACATGCATACCTTCCCTTCACCTGCCTGGCACCGAGGGCTCAGTGCTGCATGCATGTGCCCGGTGCAGGCTAGGACGCCCTAGCCACGGGACAGCGGCAGCGGGCAGCGGGCACTGGCGACACGGGCGCCGCCCTGGCACTCGAGCTGGCGCCGGCACGGGGACCGGCACTGGCGCTGCACTCAGTGCTGGCGCTGGGCCGCTGGGCCGCTGGGCCGCTGAGCAACTGGGCACTGGCGCTGGCACCGGCTCCGGCTCCGGCACCGGCACCGGTACTGGCATTCGCCAAATCGAGGGTTAAGAAACATCTGGAATATGCGGCCAGATGCCAGGCACCGCAGGCCCCCGCCCGCCGCGACTGGACTGGATGATTTTGATGGCCTGGAATGGCCTTGGAAGCGCAGAAGCGGCGCTGTTCAGGCGGCACCACGCCAGCCAGTCCGCAGGTCAGCTGCCGCGTGGTCGACTGGTCGAGCAGGACCCGCCTTGGCGTCGTTGACTCAATCACCAGACAGCCTGGCGGCATCATTGATGGCCACGCCCCCCGCCGGGTCTCGCGTCTCAGTGCTGTGGCCGCCTGGTCGCCTGGTCAGTGGCCGCCTGGTCGCCCTGTCCAGGCGGCGCCTCCCCCTGCTTCCTGCTTCCTGCGTCCTGCTTCCTGCTTCCTGCTTCCTGCCCCTCTGCCCCCCTGCCCCCTGTCGTGCCCCACACCATGTCCATCTGTCGTGCCTGTCCTCCATATTTCCTGTCCCAGCCAAACCGGACCAATCTCACTCGTTCCCTGTCTAGCGGGCCTCGCCCCCCCCTCTCCCCGTTTCGCCTTTCCCTCTTCCTCATCGATTCAACACCAACAGTCGTATCCTCCATCTTTCGCAACTTCATCGTCCCGGTGGCTCCGTCTGTGTGCCTCACGCACAATCGCCATCGTCATTTGGTGCAATTCCAGCTGCAGTTCTCCATGAGAGCAGTCGCTGGTCTTGTCCGTCCACTCATTTGTTGTCTTGATTTTGCTTCTGCCTTGGCATTTGCCCTCGCTTTCCAGCGCGTTGCATTTGTGTAATTTTCTCACCAGTACGTTCCTTCTCTGGGCGCATTTCGTCACGTTCGACGTTTAGGTGCCAATGCCTATCAACTTGGCACGACCAGATCAGGCAGACAGGACGCCCCCCCCGGCATCTTCTGGCGTCCTCTCGGTCGGGTTTGCCTTGCTACGTGCTAACAATGAGTCTCGCCTTGCAGTTTTTTTTTAAGTTGGAAATTGGCTTTTTTTCTTCTCTTGCTCAGATCTCGCCGCTGTGTCGATTGTTATTCGCTCTCTCGCCTCTTTCGGTCAGCAATTCGACTCGAGCGAGGTCTGAGCTGTTATCCCCACTCAAATTTTATTACATTCCATGCTTTCGTCCGGCCTTTAAGTTGTTCGTCGAGTACTGTTGCCGCAGCGCGGCCGTTGGACGAGATGGCAACTGCTCACGATATCCGGTGTTCAGCGGACGTTGTGGCATCTCACCCACCCGCGTTTGTCCTTGAATGCGATACGCGCACACCGACATTCAGTCAGCCGAACGCATGTGCTGCCGAACCTGGCCTTCCGAATCCAACATTCGCGCTTTCTTCGTTTCCATCCGCGACTGTGACACCGAGTACGAGGACACGGCGGAGGCCAATGTCCATGGCAGATATCCAGCAAAGTTGTTCCCTCAATGCATCGCCTGTTTCAGATCCTGGAGGCGGAAGCGCAAGTCGAATAGTGGCGCTCCCCCAGTTTTCCTTTAATCCAGGAGCCTCAATTCCTTCCACTCCCGACTCGGCAGCTACCCTTCGAACACCCATTTCACCTAACACAGCAAGGCTACTCCCATCACCGTCACGGCCTGCCGGTCATGGACATCGGCGAGGTGGAAGCGAATTTGTCGGCGGTAGCATCCGTGACGGCAACTCGATCGCCGTTGGCGCAATGAGCACGAGTCCGACCAAGTCGGACAGTGGCCTTACCTCCTCGTGTCTTCAACTGCCACCGCCACACAGAGGCCACCGCCGTGGGTTGTCTGGCGCGATACCGGTCAACGACTTACCCTTTCTCTACCCAAAGCCCGATTTCTTGTCACAGAAGGGCAACAGCGCTCCGAACAGCCCGACAACATTCAGCCTGCACGACAGCACCCTCTTACCCCTGGATCAACCATGTCCACTACCTCTACCCCTAGCCACTACTCCCGCAAAAGGCCTGAACGACACGGGAGGAAACGCCGTCGTCAATCACTCGGTTTCTGTCTCGAATTCGCCACTGAGAGAAGGATCAAGCCCGGAGCAAATCAAGTCTGCAGGTGCCCGGGTTGGATTTTCGGACACGCTGGAGTTCATTCCTCGACCGTTATCCCTGGTGTCAAGCGACGCTTCCAGCACGTTGACTGCCCGTCTGGGTCATACTGTTTCCGGCAGTATATCGTCCATCATGTCCGCCGCACCTCCTGGAGATCGTGATGGTCCCGCAAAACTCACACGAAGTCCGACCCATGAGACGGTTGAGCCCAGGCCAAGCACTGCAGGCGCCATTCTTGAGCGGACGGCAACCGATTTCAGAGCGACTGCTCCCAGGAACACATTGGCCAGGCGACGCAATTCTGTCAACACACTGCTGGATAATGTCGCGGCAGAGTCGTCCAAGACGTCAAATCCGAGTCCCGCCAAGGCAATCAAAAGGTGGTCATTCTTTGGGATGGACCCTTTTCTTGGATCCACATCATCCTCCAGACAACAACAACAACAACAACAACAACAACCACTGTGTAGCATCAACTCCTCCGAGTCTATGAACAAGCCAGCTGTTGGAGGAGACTCGTTGTCCGACCATGACTCCGACCTGTCTGGTGATGATCAAGCTGCAGTGAACGACACCAACGAGTCCAAGAAGGAGCGGAAAAAGTCGAGCAGGAAGACACGTGTCAAAGGATGGGCTGGCGCGATACTTCCCCTTCGCAGCAACAGGAAGCAATCTAAGATGCTCGCGGTTCGTCCGCCCACGCCTCCGGCCTCAGTTGGTGTCCTAGAGGATGACGAGGACGAGAAGGAGACCGACTTGATGCAAGACGCTTCGGAAAGTGAGACGTCCTTCGCCACACCTACTGTGCTCGTTACGGAATCTCATCCCGCAGAAACAGTCTCGGCCCCTCCAAATCGACGGCCCGATGAAGATGGCACGTGTCCCATGATAGACTTGGATGCGGCCCTCGGCCCTTTCAACACTCCGTTGCCTCGCAATGCGGAGTGGGACGCCGCCCAACGGGCTGCCGGTCTGGGTGGAAAACGGAAATTATATAGTGCTCAAGTTATGAAAGGATTCAGCGGACCAGGCATGCACTATCACCGCCGCGCAGAGTCTGCACCGGATCTCCCGCCTTTCGAATCTGGACGCACCGGCGTTCACAAATTCGGAAGCAGTTCCACCATGGCTGATGTCTTCGAGGAGGACGAGGAGGACGACGTCGAAGCTCAGTCGACGCAACCCAATGCCGAGTCGAGAGTGCCGGAAGGGGAGGACAAGCGTGACGATGATGCTGATGGAGAGGCCTCATCAACGCTAATGACTGGCACCACACCGGTTGTAGCATCGGTGGTCAACGAAGTCGTTGGAAGCGACTGGCCGTTCAAAGCGGCCGACGCAACGAGTCCCGAAACGGCGCCTGCAATCCGTAGAGTGTGCTCCGGACGTTCCAAGTCTTCCCCGCATCCCCTGCAAGAAGAAGTCCATGCCGAGGAACCTCGCCGCATAATTCTGCGCAACACGTCCGTCTTTGGAGGCTTGCCAACGGATCAACCCAACTCTGCTTCTTCATCGCCTAGGCTGTCGGCATACCATCGAGATGCGTCTGCCGTCGACGTTATCCCGTCTTTTTCTCTGACCAACGCCACGGTCGCTCCCCTCAGTCCTTACTCAACCAGTCAAGCGTCGTCTTATAACTCACCGCGCTCGCCCATGTCGATTGACGTGCAGCGAATCTCCACGGCGCCATCGTCCATGACGGATGGAAACAGCTTTCATTCCTTGCTTATGGGTGGTGAGCCTGGGCCGGAACTGCGAATATCCGTCGACTATGACATTTCATCCATCACGTCTAGCACGTCAACAACGACGCGAGAGAGCGCCTTCATCCCGACCGCTCGCATGTCGCAGCCAAGCCTCCGCGCACAACGACCGGTGTCGGTGTCGTCTGCCGCATTCGGACGCCGGCGGTCGAGCTTGGTGTCTCTCAGTCGACTCATCAGCAGTGCTCACGGAGAACGGAGCAAGTTGTCCATGGAGGTCACAATGGACAATGAAGGGGACGCAAGAAAAAGTCGATCCAAGGATAGCAAGACGAAGCGACTCGGTCGTATGATGCAGTTTTGGAAACCCAGCAAAGACGGCGGTCCTGCCTGAAGACGGCGTCTTTTCCTGGCCGACTCGATCGTGGTCCTCTTGTGATGGCTTCCGAAGGGCGGGGCGGGGGATCTGAAGCTTCGAGAAGCTTTTTGGCTTTTGCTGCACCGTCCATTGGTAGACAAGCGGAGGAGATGATTTTGGAAAAGTGAGGAACAAGACACTTTTGCGAAAAGATAAAAAAAACAAGAAAAAAAAACACAACAAACCACCCTTCTTACGAATGTATATGGATTTATCACGTACCGACTCATCTCTCACATTGTCCAGTTGTACGTCTGTCGAAGAAGGACACGTTTGGACTCTTCCAAGTTTTTGATCTATTTTGGCTATTGCTTTTTTACACTACATGGGAGTTGCTGCCAAACAAAGAAATGCTTGGAGCTGATGGGGACAAGACTGAGCCGCCTTCGGAGCATACTCGGTGGGGGAGGGGGGCGGGGCTTTGGCGTTTGATGACTTTTTGCACGAACATGTGTACCCGTGTTTTTCTTGTCTCACGGCACAAAGACGTCGCCCATCTTTTGTGTCGTGTTGCTGTACTTCCTTTTGCAGGGGTAGCCACGCGAGGGTTGCGAGAGGTTGGTCATGGTGCAATCGGCTTTGGGCGCCAAGGCAGGGGAGAGGCGGGTATTTATTTATTTTTATTTCTACAAAGTTTTCTTTTTCTCCATCATGGCTTCATTCTTTGGACAAATTTGCATCGCACAAGGTGTGGGCAGGTACTGTGAATTGTGGCGAGAGAGTGTATACAATGAATGGCATTACGGGAGACGTTGGGCTGTGCGAATTCACACCCATGTTGCCCAAGCATAGAACCATGTTGACGTGCTTTGAGCTAGCACACTATGTACATGTGTATATATGGGGCTGTCAGGTATTTTCGGCAAGGTTGGTGGACGATCGGCGCCGCCGCGACGAAGCCATCTAATCCAGCACGACACGACACACCCGCCCGCCTCACGTGCTCAGGACGAGCAGCCAGGCCTTTTCCGCGTGCAGACAGACACGAGGCCATGGCGACGAGGGCACCATGTGCATGTGGGACGTAGAGCGCGGGACATAATGTATATAAGCAAGCAGATTTTTCCCGTCCGGGGCCATGTGCCGAGAAGCCCCCCCCCCCCCCCCCCCTTCCCCTACCATCGTTCCTTGCGTGTCGAGCTCGTGCAGGGCGTCTCGCGTTTGCCGTCGCATCGGGGACGGTTTTCAGAAGAATTTCCGGGCCATGTCGGCGACGGCGGTGCCCCATGCTTGGTCGGCGCCGTAGCCGTAGCCGCCATAGCCGCCGTAGCTGCCGTAGCTTCCGTAGCTTCCGTAGCTCGGAGCGCGGACGGGTCGACTCGTCCGCCGGGCGGAGGCGTAGGTGTATGTGTGCGGGGAGGAGGCGCGGTAGCCGGAGCCGGAGCCGGAGCCGTAGGCGGGGCGGGAGGTGGAGACGGCGGGACGGTGGGACGGCGGGGCGCGGGGCCCG
>SRPY01000037.1:0-102025 GCA_018360145.1 Claviceps africana | reverse complement strand
TATAATTAAATTAGGCCTTAAATTATTTTATTTTATTTATAAAAAAAAAATAAAACAAAGAAAAAAAAAATAAATAAATAAAAATAATAATAAAAAAAAAAGAAATAAAAATAAAAAAAAAGAATAAAAGAAAATAAAAAAACCTAAACTTATTAGCTATAAGGCTAGCTATAGGGCTACCTATATATCTTTATATCTCTTTTATTATAGCCCTTTCTTTAAACCTCTTTTCTTTTTACTTTATTATTATTATTATTATTTTCTCTTTTTTTATTTTTAAATTCCTTTACTACTGCTTTAAAGCTAATATAAGCCCTACTTACTTCTATTAAAGACTGTTTTATTAAGTTATTTTATTACTTTAATAAATAAGTAATTTAATTTATATAAACTAATATTTTACACTTAAAAATACTATTATAGCTAATAATTATAATAAAGGCCTAATTTAAACCCTATATTAAAGCTAATTTAGTATTAATAAAGCGCTTAATTATTTATTAAATAACTTTATATAAATTATATTATATAATATTAATTACTAATATACTTTTATTAAGGTATTAAATTAAATTTATATTAAATACTATAGAATTACTTAAGTTATATTAAGCTTAAAAGTCTATAACTTTTTATACTATATTATAAACTACTACTATATTAAATAAAGCTTACTTTAATTAATATTTAACTTAATTTTACTTATAACCTTAAACTTATTAAATATAATTTATTAAGCTATATATATTTAAAATAGTTTAATTAATATTTAAAATTTAAGTTAGCTATAGTAGCCCTACTATAAATCTATATTAAATATTTATTAAACTAATTATAGTAATAAATATTAAAATCTTTTATTTTAATAAAGTAAAGGGAGTATAAAAATACTTACTTTATACTTTATATAAATTAAAGTTAAAGCTTAAATAAATATAAAGAGAGACTAAATATTTATTAAAAGGCTTTTAACTTTTAATTAACTAATTATTTTCTTTACTATTTAGGATTAATATAATATTAAAGGTTTAAACTAGCTTTAATATAGGGATTAAAATAGCTTTATATTAAATTTTAAAAGGGAAAGAGGTATTTATAATTTTTTAATTAAATATAAAGAAAAAAAGAGAAAAAAAGAGAAAAAACCTTTAAAGAAGTCCCCTTTATTTATAAAAAAAAAGTAATACTTTAAATTACTTATTAAATTATTTATTAATATATTAAACCTATTTAAATAATTAATAATTACTATTTTATTATTATACTATACTTATATTATTTATTATTAAAGCTTAATTTAGTTCTATATTTAATATTTATTAAATTAATAACTTTTAATAATTTAATATATAATAATTACTTAATTTAATAATTAATATACCTTTAAATTAGTAATATAGCTATATTATAACCTATAACTTTCTATAACCTTTTATACTCTTTTATATTACCTTATATTTTATAGTATATAGCTAGTATACTATACCTTTTTTAATAACTTAACTTAGCTTTAAATAAAGCTTAATTTAAAACTATAAAGTCCTTACCTCTCCCCTTTAAATTTAATATATTTTTATATACCTTTTTATATATATTACTTATATTTTTTACTAAACTTCTTTTAATAACTATAGCTAAAGCCTAATTAATAATATATTAATTTTTATAATAAATACTATTTAAGGCTTAACTTAAGCCTCTTTAGTATTTATACTTACTATTATATATAGGTTTTCCCCTTTATTCCAAGGTTTTTCCTATATAGATTACTAAGATAAGGTACTAGCTATAGGCTCTATGCCCCTTAGAGTAAATAATAATAATAATAAAGTTTTAATATTAATATTAATAAAAAATAAGCTTTTAATTTTTATATTATTAATTTCTTTAATTAAATTTTAATATTTTAAAGGTAAATAATATAGTAAAGTATAGTATAAATTAAGTTAAAAGTAATATATATATATTTTAAGTTTAATATTATTATTTATTTTAAATACTATATTAAAGTTAAATTACTATAAAGGTATAAGCTATTTAAAGTTTATTAACTATTTTATTTACTTTAATTTTATTAATAAAATCTTAAATATAATAGTTAAAATATAAATTTAAAGAAAAAATAATTACTTTAATTTTAATATAGTAGTATAATATAGCTTTATAGGCTTTAATAATAATTATAAAGTATTAAGTTTATTTAATAATAAAAGCTTTTATTATATTTTTAATAATTTCTTTATATTTAATTAAAGTATAATATAAGCTTATACTATATATAATAAAGCTTTAAATAACTTAAGTATAAAAATACTAAGATTTATATAATAAATAGCTTTAAATAAAGATAAAAAGTATCATAAAGGTAAGTTATTACTATATTAACTTTATAATAAATTTTAATTAATAAGCTTTTTATTAAAGTTTATAATAAATGTAAATATAAATAAAGTAAGTAAATTATATTAATTAAATTATAGTAATTTTAAGTTAAATTAATATTATTATTAAATATCTTTTTTCTATAAAGTAAATTAATTTCTTTTTTTATGAATAAAATTTTAAATAAAAGTTTTAAAATTAATTTTAATAAACCTTTTATATAGCCTTAAACTAAGCCTATATTTCTTTAATTATATAGCTATATATTAAAGTATAAATATTTTTTAAAAAAAGCTAAATATAAATATAAAGTTAACTATTATTAATTTAATATAAAGTAAAATATTGTAAAAAAAAAGAAATTAAAAATATAAAAAACCTTTTAATAACTTTTATTAAAATTATATAAAGTATTACTATTTAACTATTAAAGGTAAAATAAGCTTTATATAATATCATAAAAATATAGGCTTAATATATTATTTATATAAAAAGGCTAATAAATATTATAATATAAATAAATTAAATATAGTAAACTATATTAAAAGCTATTAAAATATTAAGCTAAAAAAGTAATATAATTTTGTTATAATATTAAGCTATATAAATAATCTTTATTAAAACTATTAAAGCTACTTTTATAAAGTAATTAATATAATTATTTATTTAGAATTTTAAAAAAGTATTACTTTTTTTTAGCTATATAAATGATTTATATTATTTATTTATTTATTTAATTACTTTAAGGGGCATAAAGCCTTTAGCTAGTACTTTATTTTAGTGACCTATATAGAAAAAACCTTAGAATAAAGGGGAAAACCTATATATAATAGTAAATATAAGTATTAAAGGGGCTTAAGTTAAGCTTTAAATAATATTTATTATAAAAATTAATATATTATTAATTAAGCTTTAGCTATAGTTATTAAAAAAAGTTTAATAAAAAGTATAAATAATATATATAAAGAGGTATATAAAAATATATTAAATTTAAAAAAAAAGGGGTAAAAACTTTATAGGCTTAAATTAAGCTTTATTTAAAGCTAAGCTAAGTTATTAAAAGGGATATAATATATTAACTATATACTATAGAATATAAAGTAATATAAAAGGTTATAAAAGGTTATAAAGGGTTTTAAATTATAATATAGCTATACTATTAGTTTAAAGGTATATTAATTACTAAATTAAGTAATTATTATATATTAAATTATTTAAAGCTATTAATTTAATAGCCTTTAAGTGTAGGCTTAAATTAAACCTTAGTAATAAAAAGCTGAAATAAAGTATAGTAGTAAAATAGTAATTAATAATTTTTTAATTAAATTTAATATATTAATAAGTAATTTAATAGGTAATTTAAAGCGCTGCCTCTTTTCTATAAGTAAAGGAGACCTCCTTAGGGTTTTTTCCCTCTTTCTCTCTCTTTTTCTCTTTATACTTAGTTAAAAAATTATAAATGCCCCTTTCCCTTTTAAAATTCAGCGTAGGGCTATCTTAGTCCCTACATTAAGGCCAGTTCGGACCTCTAGTGTTGTGCTAATTAAGTTATATTATTATTATAGCTTTTAAAATCTTTTTTATAATATTAAAAAAAAGATTAATTACTTTACTTTTATATATTTTCTTTTTTTTAAGTCTTTTATTTAATTTATAAAAAATAATAACTTTAATTTTTTCAAATAAAGCTAAACAATATTTAATATAGTAATATATATTAAATAAAATAAAAAGTATATTAATAAATAATTTACTATAAACTTTAAAGAATTTTATTAAAAGCTTATTAAGTTTAAATACTTTTTAATTAATTAATTCTTTAATAGTATTATAAATTTTTAATAAAGTAAAGTAATTATTCTTTAAAAATATAGTAATATTAAATTAAAGGCTAAAGTTAATTAAAATATTATATATATAAATAAAAAACATTAATTAAAAAAGGCTTTTACTTTATTATAATAAATAGTAGTAAATAGTATTTTATTACTATTATAGTAAAGGTTTAAAATTTAAACATTTTTCTAAAGTAAGTTATTATAAAGTTAAGTTTATTATTTTAATTTTTAAAAGCTACTTTTATTTATAGTAATATTTATTACTATTTAAAGCTATATTATTTTTTAAAAATAATTTACTTTTAATAAGAAACTATATTAAAAGTGGCTTATTAATTACTTTCAATTTAATAATATTATTATAGCCTTTAAATATATTTTATATTATAAATAGCTTTATAAACCTTAAAGGTTTTTTATAATTATACTTTAAAAGTATTATACAAGCTTTTTAAAATAATAAAGTTAGCTATTATAGTAAGTTTAATTATAAATTATATAATAAAAAAATTAATATAGTAAAGGGTTTTAAGGGTAATAAAAATAAAAATAAAATAAAAATATTATACAGCTTTAATAATAATACATTTTTTATTTATTTATAGCTATTTAAAGTAATAAAGAAAGGGTTTAATTATAATATAAATAATAATATAAATAAGCTATAAAATATAATTAAATTTAATAAAGTTTTATTTATTTAAAAATTAAATTTAAAAATTAATAAAGAATTAAATATAATTAATTATATTATTTCTTTTACTTTAAGCTTATTATATTATTTTACTTTAAAGTATTATAAATTTAAATTATTATTAAATTATAATTTCTAAAAATATATTACTTTTAAGTAAAGTATAGTTATAATAGTTTTAAAAAAAATAATATTAATTAAAGTTATTAATAAAAATACTATAATACTATAGTAATTTTAAAATAAAGTTATAAAGAAATATTATTTAATTATAATAATAAATAAAAAAGTAAGTAAAGTATATCTTAATATTATAAAAAGTAATAATATATTAATTAATATTAAACTATATTAATTATAAATTAAATTTATATTAATAGTAAAAATAAATAGCTATTTTATTACTTTAAGTTATTAATTAATAAAATTTAAAACTAAGGTTTAAAGGGTATTTATTAATTATATATAGTTTTTATATTATAATTATATTACTTTTAAATTAAGGCTTAAAAGCTAAAAAAATAAATTATATTTTCTTTTATATATTTTAATATATTATTTAAAATATTATATTTAATTAATAAATAAAAGGGTTTTCTATAATAAAAAGGATAATATAAAGCTAATATAGTAATTAAAAAAAGCTTTAATAGTACTTTAAAGTTTGAATAAAGAAAATATAAATATTTTATTAAAGCTTATTTATTTAATATAGCTTTCTTTAAAGTAATTACTATATTTTTATAATAAAGCTTTATTAAAGAGTATATTATTAACCTATTTATAATAATTATAAATTTAAACCTTTCTTTAATTATTTTTATTAAAAAGAATACTTATAAATAAAATAATAAAGCTATAAAATTACTTTAAGTATATTATATAAGCTTTTATTTATTTATTATTAATAATTAAATAGTATTTATTTATTTATTTATTTAATTACTTTAGGGGGTATAAAGCCCTTAGCTAGTACCTTATCTTAGTAACCTATATAGAAAAAACCTTAGAATAAAGGGGAAAACCTATATATAGTAGTAAATATAAATATTAAAAAGGCTTAAATTAAGCTTTAAGTAGTATTTATTATAAATATTAATATATTATTAACTAAGCTTTAGCTATAGTTATTAAAAGGAGTTTAATAAAGAATATAAGTAATATATATAAATAAGTATATAAAAATATATTAAATTTAAAGGGGGGGGATAAGGACTTTATAATTTTAAGTTAAGCTTTATTTAAAGCTAAGCTAAGTTATTAAAAAGGGTATAAAGTGCTAGCTATATATTATAAAATATAAAGTAATATAAAAGGTTATAAAAGGTTATAAAGGGTTTTAGGTTATAATATAGCTATATTATTAATCTAAAGGTATATTAATTATTAAATTAAGTAATTATTATATATTAAATTATTTAAAGCTATTAATTTAATAGCCTTTAAATATAGGCTTAAGTTAAACTTTAATAATAAGTAGCTTAAGTAAGGTATAGTAATAAAAGTGTAATTAATAATTTTTTAATTAAGTTTAATATATTAATAAGTAATTTAATAAATAATTTAAAGTATTACCTCTTTTTTATAAATAAAAAAGACCCTTTTAAGGTTTTTCCTTTCTTTTTTTCTTTTTTTTTCTTTATATTTAATTAAAAATTATAAGTATTTCTTTCCCTTTTAAAATTTAATATAAAGCTATTTTAATCTTTATATTAAAGCTAGTTTAAACCTTTAATATTATATTAATTTTAAATTGTAAAGAAAATAATTAGTTAATTAAAAGTTAAAGGCCCTTTAATAAATATTTAATCTCTCTTTATACTTAATTAAACTTTAACTTTAATTTATATAAAGTATAAAGTAAGTATTTTTATACTTCCTTTATTTTATTAAAATAAAGGATTTTAATATTTATTACTATAATTAATTTAATAAGTATTTAATATAGATTTATAGTAAAGTTATTATAGCTAACTTAAATTTTAAATATTAATTTAAATTATTTTAAATATATATAGCTTAGTAAATTATATTTAATAAGTTTAAAGTTTAATATAAAGTTAATGTAAATATTAATTAAAGTAGGCCTTATTTAATATAGTAGTAGTTTATAATATAATATAGAAAGTTTTAAACTTTTAAGCTTAATATAACTTAAGTAATTTTATAGTGTTTAATATAAGTTTAATTTAATTCTTTAATAAAGATATAGTAGTAATTAATATTATATAATATAATTTATATAGAGTTATTTAGTAAATAGTTAAGTGCTTTATTAATATTAAGTTAGCTTTAATATAGAGTTTAAATTAAGCCTTTATTATAACTATTAATTATAATAGTATTTTTAAATATAAAATATTAGTTTATATAAACTAAATTATTTATTTATTAAAGTAATAAAATAATTTAATAAAATAGTCTTTAATAAAGGTAATTAAAGTTTATATTAGCTTTAAAGTAGTAATAAAGAAGTTTAAAAATAAAGAGAGAGAGAATAATAATAGTAATAATAAAGTAAAAGAAAAAGAGGTTTAAAAAAGAGGCTATAGTAAAAGAGATATAGAGATATATAGGCGGCTTTATAGCTAGCTTTATAGCTAATAAGTTTAGGTTTTTTTATTTTCTTTTATTTTTCCCTTTATTTTTTATTTCTCTTTTTTTTTCTATTATTACTTTTATTTTTTATTATTTTTTTATTTTTTTTTTCCTTTTTATATTATTATATATATATATATTTTTTTTATTTATTATATAAATAAAATGGAGTAACTTAAAGCCTAATTTAGTTATATATTAATATTAGTGTAAATACTAAGGTATAATATATTAATAGTTTAAAGTAATAAAAATAAAGTAATAAAAAGGTCTATATTAAGTTTATATTAAAAACTAAAAGGTACTATTATTTATTACTATTTATTTTAAAAAGTAAAGGTAAATTAATAATATAAAAGGTAATTAATTTTAAAAAGCTATTTTATTAAGTATTATATAAAGTTAAGTTAATTAAAGGTAATATAAATTTCCTTTAAATTTTAAATTAAACTTATTTTAAACCTTAAAAAGTAAAGGTAATTATATTTAAAGTATTAAAAAATAAAGTAGTAAATGTTTTTATAATTACTTTAATAGTAATATATTAATAAATTTATATTAAAAATATAATAAAAGTAAAGAAAAGAGTTAAAGCTAATTTTTTTTAATATAAAGTTAAATTAAAGTTAATAATTTAAACTTAATAAAGTAATAATAAAGTTAAAGTACTTTTTTTTTAAAATAAAAGTTTAGGTTTTATTTAATTATAATAAAATATTAACTTAAATATTAATAAGCTATTAAAATTCATTTTTAAGCTATTACTCTTTTTAGTTTAATTTTAATATTTTAAATATAAAAAATATAATAAAGTTAAGTAAAGGTTAAGTTAAAAGTAATATATAGTTAATATAGAGTTATTTTTTATATTAAATACTATATTAAAAGTAAATTATTATTATTATATAAGCTATTTAAGTTTTATTAGCTATTTTATTTACTTTAATTTTATTATAAAATTATTAAATATAGTAATTAAAGTATAGATTTAAAGGAGGGATTATTATTTTAATTTTAACTAAAAATTATAATATAGCTTTATAAATATTAATAATAATATAAAGATATTAAGTTTACTTTATAGTAAAGGCTTTAATAATACCTTTAGCTATACCTTTATATTTAGTTAAAGTATAATATAAACTATATTATAGTTAATAAAGCTTTAAATAACTTAAATATAAAGAAGTTTAAATTTATATAATAAATACCTTTAAATAAATATAAAGAGTATAATAAAGGTAAATTACTATTATATTAGTTTTATAGTAAGCTTAAGTTAATAAGCTTTTTATTAAGGTTTATAGTAAATTTAAATATTAAGGAAATAAGCTAACTATATTAATTAAACTATTATAGTTTTAAGTTAAATTAATATTATTATTAGCTATTTTTTTTTATTAAAGTAAATAAGTTTACTTTTTTATAAATAAAACTTTAAACTTAATTTATAAAACTATTTTTAATAAACTATTTAAATACTTTTAAATTAAGCTTAAGTCTTCTTTATTATATAGCTATATATTAAAATATTAATATTATTAAAAAAGCTAAATATTAATATAAAGTTAATTATTATAAGTTTAATATAAAGTAAAGTAATATAAAGAAAAAAGAGAATTAAAAATATAAAAAACCTTTAAAGAACTATTATAAATATTATATAAAGGGCTATTATTTAGCTATTAAATATAAAGTAGGCTTTATATAATATAGTAAAGGCTTAAATTTAATATATTATTTATATAAAAAGTTTAATAAAGATTATTATATAAATAAGTTTTATATAATATATTATATTAAAGGTAATTAAAATATTAAGCTAAAGGAGTAATATAGTACTACTATAGTATTATATTATATATATAGCTTTTATTAAAATAATAAAGGCTATTTTTATAAAATAATTAATATAATTATTTATTTAAAGCTTTAAAAAAGCATTACTTTTTTTAGCTATATAAATAATTTATACTATTACTATTACTTTTAAAACTTTATTTATAATATTAAAACAAAAGATTAATTTTTATATATTAATATACTTTCTTTCTTTAAATAACTTTTTTAATTTATAAATAACTATAACTTTAGCCTTTTAAAATAAAGCTAAGTAATATTTAATATAGTAATATATATTAAGTAAGTTAAAGAGAATATTAATAAGTAATTTATTATAAGCTTTAAAGAACTTTACTAAAAGCTTATTAAATTTAAAGGCTTTTTTATTAATTAATCCTTTAATTATATTATATATCTTTAAGGCTATAAAGTAATCTTTCTTTATAATTATTGTAAAGTTAAGTTAAGGGCCAAGGTTAGTTAATATATTATTTATATAAATAATTAAAGTAAAAAAGAATTTATTAAAAAATACCTTTACTTTATTATAATAAAAGGTAATTAAAAATATATTATTACTATTATAGTAAAGGGTTAAAATTTAAATAATTTTAAGTAATAAACTATTATAAAATTAAGTTTATTATTTTAATTTTTAAAGGTTACTCTTTTTAACTATTATATTTACTACTATATAATATTAAAAGCTATATTATCTTTTATAAATAATTTATTTTTAATTTAAAGCTATATTAATAGTAGCTTATTAACTTACTTTAATATAATAATATTACTAAAGTTTTTAAGTATATTTTATATTATAAATAGCTTTATAAACTTTAAAAGTTTACTATAGCTATACTTTAAAGATATTATAAAGGCTCTTTAATATAAAAAAGATAGTAATAATAATAAGTATAACTATAAATTATATAATAAAGAAGTTAATTTAATAAAGAGTATTAAAAATAGTTAATATAAAAAAGGGGTAAAAATAATATATTATCTTTATAGTAATAAATATTTTATTTATTTAAGGCTATTTAAAGTAATATAAAGTTTATTTAATAATATTAATTATAAAACTATAATTATAAAAGGTAATATAAAAAATATAGTTAAATTTAATAAAGTTTAATTTTTTTAAAAATTAAGTTTAAAGATTAATAAATAATTAAATATAATTAATAATACTATTTCTTTTACTTTATATTTATTATATTATTTTACTTTAAAGTATAATAAATTTAAGTTACTATTAAGCTATAATTATTAAAAGTTTATTACTATTAAGTAATATATAGCTATATTAATTTTAAAGGGAGTAATATTAATTAAAGTTATTAATAAAAATATAGTAATATTATAATAGTTTTATAAAGAAGTTATAAAGGAAAGTTATTTAATTATAATAATAAGTAAAAAAGTAAATAAAATAAATATTAATTATATAAAGAGTTATAATATATTAATTAATATTAAACTATATTATTTATAAGCTAAAGCTATATTAATAATAAATATAAATAGTTATTTTTTTACTTTAAGCTATAAATTAATAGAAACTTAAGCTTAGGTTTAAAAGGTTTTTATTAATACTATATAGTTTTTAAATTACTACTATATTAGTCTTAAATTAAGACTTAAAAGCTAAATAAATAAGTTATATTTTCTTTTATATATTTTAATATATTACTTATAATATTATATTTAATTAAAAAGTAAAGGGGTTTTTTATAATAAAAGGGCTAATTTAATATTAAAATAATAATTAAAGAAGGCCTTAATAATGCCTTAAAGCTTTAATAAAGAGAGTATAAATATTATATTAAAGCTTAAATATTAATTATAACTACCTTAAAGGTATTTACTATACTTTTAAAGTAAAGCTTTATTAAATAGAGTATTATTAATTTATTTATATTAACTATAGATTTAAATCTTAATTTAGCTATTTATATTTATAAAGGTTAATATAAGTAAAGTAGTAAAGCTATTAAGCTAATTAAAGTATATAATATAAGCTTTTATTTAATAGTTATTAATAATTAAATAGTATTTTAATTAAATAAAATAAGTATTTATATAGTTAATATATTACTTTTACTTTATATTTATAATAGCTAAGTAATTAGTCTTAAAAGTATACTTAATAGTAATATAATAGCTATAATATAGAGTTATTATATAATATATAGTAATATAGCTAAATTTAAAGTATTAATAGTATTAATATAAATAAAAAGCTTTATTATATAATTTAGCTTTAAATATTTTAGCTTTATAAATAACTTCTTTATAATATAGTTTATTAGCTATATTAATATCTTTAATTTTAAAAATAAAGGGGGCTTATATTATAATACTATAGAGTTTTTATATTATAACTTTAAGAATATTATTATTATTAATAAAGATAAAGTAATAAAAAATGTTTTCTTTAATAACTTAATATATATAATAAATAAGGAATTCTTTAATAATAATATTAAATATTTATTAATTTAATATTATATTTAAGCTAAAAGTAGTTTAAATTTATTTTATATTTTTAGTATAAAGTTAAGCTATATTTTTAAAGGTAACTACTATATTATTACTATAAAGGCACTTTATAGCTATTATAATATCTTTATTTATAGCTTTATTAATAATATAAATAATATCTTTTAAGCTATATTATTTAACTACTTTATTACTTAAGTTACCTTTAATAATAATCTCTTTATAAATTTAAAGTAATACTACTATAAAAATAGTTAAATAAATAAGTCTATTAATTATTAAGGTAATACTACTAGCTATAATTTTAGTTTATATTATAGTTAGTATAGTTTTAAGTTAAATAGCTTTTTTAATTACCCTTTTAATTATTACTTTAAAGTTAATAGTTATAACTAGTTTTTAAAAGTTAATAAATTATTTATAATAAGCCTATATTATTTCTATATTAATAATATATAAAATAACCTTTTAAACTTCTTTTAGTAAAAAAATTAGTATAAGTTTAGTAATTTTATTATATTTTTATTATAAATAAACTAATACTTAGTTTTAAATTATATTAGCTATAGTATTAACTTAGTTTTCTATTATAAACTTATTATTATAAATAAAGAAATTATAATAACTTTATAAAATACTATAGTTTTCTATATTAATATTTATTATTATTACACTACTTACTATATTTATACTTTAAGCTTTATATACTATTATAAAAGAGGGTAAATAAATATAATAAAACTTTTTATTTACTTTTTAAGTTAATCTAAGTTAATTCTATAGCGTTATTGCAGTGCAGGCAAAATTGCGAAAGTTTTTTTTAAGTAATATTTAATATAGTAGTATTTATTTAATAAATTAATTAATATTTTTATAAAAGGTTTTTTATAAACTTTAAAGAATTTAATTAAAAGTTTATTAATATTTTAACCTTTCTAATTAATAAAGCTTTTAATAACTTTATAAATTTTATTAATATTAAAATAGTCTTTTAATAAAAATATAGTATTATTAAGCTAAAAATTAAAATTGTTAAAAGTATTAATAAATTAAGCTATAAAAAAAAGAAAAATATTTTATAAAAATAAAAGTTTTAATTTAATAAAAAAAGTAATAATAATATTTAAGCTATTTCTTTAAAGAAAGTTAAATATATATTATTATTTTAAAAGAAGTTTATTTTAAAGCTATATTTTATATTTAAGTTTTTAAAGGTTATTTAATAAATAAAAGTAATATAAACTATAATTTATTAAAAGTTATATTACTTTTTATAAATAATTTAAAATTACATTTAAGCTACTTTAATTATATATTATTAATTACCTTTTATTTATAATAATTACTATTATTATAGTATTTATTTTATATTTATATTACTTATTTTATTTTATAGTTATATTATAAATTTAATTTAAAGCTACTTTAAAGTTTATATAAAACTATAGTTTATATTATTATTTAAAGTTTATTCATAATTTATTTAATATATATATTAATCTTTTATAAAATTAAAAATAAGTCTTTAATATTATTAATTTAAAACTATATTATTACGTTTATTGTAATTAAACCTTAATTAATATTTAATTATTTAAATATAAAGCTATTATTAAGCTTTTTATTATTAATAGAATTAATTTAAATAAGCTATAAAATATAAATAAATTAAATAAAGTTAAGGCCTTGTAAATATTGAATTATTATATTAAAGATAATTTAAATATAATTAATAATATTACTATATTTATTATGAAAATATTATATAATCTTTTTTACAGTAAAATAAATTTAAATTACTATTAATTTATTATTAATAAAAAAAAGTTTATTATTAAATTATATTTAGTTTTTATATTATAATTATATTAGTTTTAATATAGGTTTTTAATATAAAGTATATAAAATAGGTTTTTTTATATATTTTAATATATAACTTTAATTATATATATTAAAAAAACTATTAAATTAATATTTATATATTTATATTTATATAGAGAATAAGTTATTTATAAAAAAAAGCTTTAATAGTACTTTATTAAGTTAATATTAATTAAAAGTTAAATAAATAAATATAAAGTTAATTAATATACTTTTATAATAATACTTTTTATAAAAAGAGTTATTAATATTTTAATAATAATTATATAAAGTAATTTTAATTTTTTTAATATTTTCTAATATTAAAGGAAAAATAATAAAAACTTAAAGTTAATTTAAATATATATTATAAATATAATACTATTATTTATCAATAATATTATATTATTATAAATAAATAAGGTATTATTTTATATAGTTTATATAGTATTTTTATTTTAATTTTATAAAGGTTAAATAAATTAATCTTTTAACTTTATAATATTTAACTTTATATTAATTATAGTATAGTACTATATTAAAGTATATAGTAATATATTTAAATTAAAAGTAGCTAAAATATTAATAAAAGTAAAGAGTATTATTATATAATATAACTTTAAAAATTTTTACTTTATTAATGACTTTAAAGTAATATAAATAATTTATTATTTTAATTTTATTAAATTTAATAATTAAAAAAAACTTAATAAAAGTTATATAAAGTTTTTATATTATTATTTATATTAATTTTAAACTATTATTTTTAATAATATTTTATAAAATATTATTTATATTTTAATCTTTAAAGTAATTAATAAAGAAGCTTTTAATAATAATATTAAAAAAGTAATAATTAAATATTATGTCCTGTAGCGTAGTGGTTAAGCGCCTAGATAACCGCTTGCAGTTATAGGTTTAAATCCTATATAGAATATAGGTTTTTTTTAGTATATATATAAAGGCAGGGGCGCTAAGAAAAATTAAACCTTAATTAGCTAAAAGGGGAGTAATAGCCCTACTTTTAGCTAATTAATGCTTAATTAATAGTAAAAAAAGTAGGTTTAGTTCCTTTACTTTTTTATTATTAATTAAGTAATGTAAATTAGCTACTTCTATATTATAAATAAGTAAATTACCCTTTAGCTTTTAAGTTATAAAGCTAGTTTATAGCTATAATTATTAGGAAACAATAGGTAATTAAAAATAAAAAAGTAGAGTAGTAGTAGTATATATTAATAACTAAAAAAAAAAAAAAAAAAAAAAAAAAAAAGGAGGTATAAAGTAATTTATAGCTAAACTAGTATTTTATAGTTAGAAATAGGGACTAAAAGCAGATTTTAAATGTATTTAATAGGTTTTTTACTTTATTAAGTAACTAACTAATTAATAATTATTTAGGTAATTATTAATTAGTAACTTAATAAGGTTTTTCTACTAAAAAATTAGGTGTAGAGGTTTTAAATACAGCTAAGAGCATAAAATGCTTATATAAAAAATAGCTGCTAGTGTACTAAATACAATACAATACAATACAATTAAATATTATTTTTAGCTTAAATATAATTTAAATATAAATTATATTTTTTATATAAAGTTTTATTATATTATAAAAAGTAATAATAATATTGTTATTATTTAAGTTAATATATTATTTTTATTATAGTATTAATTTTTATAGTATAATTAATAGCTTTAATAATATCTTTAAAAAATTTATTTTAAATTACTTTAAAAATAAAAGATTTTTTTAATAATAGTTTTATAATAAATTTAAAATAATATTATTATAATAATAATATAAATAATAATAATAATTATAGTTATACTTTGTATTATAATATTTATTTAACTTAGTTTTATAATAAAGCTATTATTAATTACTTTTTTAATTATTTATTTCATAGTTTATTTAAGGTTTTAAATAATAATTATATTTAAAAAAGAAAAAGAAAAACTTTTAAAATAATAAATATAAAGGCTTTATATTAATTATATATTATAGCTATATTATTAATATAAAGAATAATATTTTATATACTTTTTAATATTAATATTAAAATAAGTTTTATTAATTTATTTTATTTAACTTTAAAATAATTTAATATTAGCTTATTTACTATAAATAATATAAATTTAATTTATAGTTTTATTATAAATTTACTTTAATTTATATTTAAGTAAAATTAATTATAAATAAAGCTATTATAATTTTTACTATTAATATTTATTAATATATTAATATTTATTACATTTATATTTTAATATTAATATATTATTAAAAAAAAAGTAAATAAATATAAAAAGTTTTTTTTTATACTTTTTAAGTAGTTTAAAGTTAATTCTATATTACTATAGCAGTGTAAGCGAAATTATAAAAAGTTTTCTTTATTTTTAATTATTGTAGTTAATAAAATATATTTTTTATATTTTAATATAATTTAATTAATTATTTTTAGGTTTTTAAGGGTTTTATATACTATAGTATATAATAGTAAAGGGGATATTAAAAAAAACCACTTACCTTAAAACTAATTAATAAGGTAAGGGGGTTGCATGGCTAGAATTTTCTAGTCACACGGCTAGCAATACTCGAAAGTAGGCGGGTACTTAGGTATCTAGATAAGTAAGTATACATAGATGCTTTTCCCACCACTATACGAGTCAAACCGTGCGTGCGGCAATCCATTTCGCCCGCCGGAAGTCTTCACCGGCAGGGCAAACTACAAGAATCGCCCCCCCTGGCTATCCTGCACGCGCGCACCTCGGAAGCGAACTTGTTGCCGTCGTGTGTGTCATGCGCCTGCGGCAGCGACGCATCATAACAAACCCACTGGCAGGAGACGTCTTGTCGGGGAAAGAAAATTTCCCCCCCATCTAGAACTCCCAACGCGCATTACACGCCATCCGCCGCGGGGCCCCCCCTCTCTCCGGTTCCACCACATGCGGAGCCGCCATGGTGGAATGTTCTTCCAAGTTGCCATGAACGTCCGGACATGATGGCGCGCGCAGGTGGAGCCAGGATGATGCTGTCCGTGGCATGGCGTGTGTTCTGTGTTCCCTGGAACCAGGTTGCTTCCACCGCTGCTTCTACCACGGCCCAATCACTCCGCTCTGGTCGGCTCTAGAAGAGCGCTAGAAGACGCTCGCCGACGGAAACGACCAAGCCCTGCGTTGTCATGGCCGCCAACATGATCCGTAAGACGCATGCCATGGCGAAAAGCGGCGAAAAGGCGGCCAAGAGCGGTCAAGAGCGGCCAAGAGCGGCCCTTAAGGTACACGACGACGGTCCGGTGGCGTCGTTCCATCGTGACAATTGGTCCTGTTCAACTCGGCGCTCAGTGCAAGCAAACCGAGTACGTAAGCACGCAGCAACAAATTTTCCATCATGCAGCACCAGCGTATGACTAAACGCGGAAATATGCATCAGTAGTGGCGTCTATGGGAGCGGGCGCAGGCATGCGTTGTACAATGTAGAACTTATACACAAATAACTAAAAGGCAAATCAACGACACGCGAAGGGTTTTTTCGTCATTAAACTCAAGCCACGCCGCGCTAATGCAGACCACAATCCAATGATGCCAGGAGAACCAAAACCAAAGAAAAAGAAAGAGAAAAGAAAGAGAGAACCAAAAAGAGTAAAAGAAAAGAAAAAAAAAAGAAAAAAAAAACAATAACTATACAGTAGGTAAGAGGCGTGTGGCCTTTAACCTGTATAAGCAAGACACTTATAGTGAACTAGAACTAGAACTAAACCTAAAACTTAAAAAAAAAGAGCAAGAATAAAAATAGAAAAAGAAAGGGAAAAAGAAAATAAAGTAAAAAGAAGAAAAAAAAGAAAGAAGAATAAAGAATAAAGAAATAAGAAACAAGAAACAAGAAACAAGAAACAAGAAACAAGAAACAAGAAATAAGAAAAACGAAAAACGAAAAAAAGACAAGGAAAGGAAAAGAGGGGCAAGAAATAATAACAATAATAACAGACTAAGTGAGAGGCCTGCCGCCCTCGACTCATGTGCAGGCAAGACACGTCGTAGTGCATGCTCGGATCCGGTATCAAGTTGGTGACTCAATGAAGACAAAGATCAAAGTCTCCCTTGAAGCCTCCATTCAGAAGCATGGATGCAATTCTGAGCCGCTGATGCGGCATGTCTTCTGCGGCGTAACTGTCGATCGGGCTCAGGCCCAATGCAAGACACATGCCATTCGTGATAGTGTGCACACCGCAATCATGCCCGTTCGTTTGCTTGGGAGCCTCATGCAGCACGACTTTCCATTCGTCATCGACAAATTTTTCTCCCAGCATGTCCTTCAGCCACGCAAGACCCAGATCAATGTACCGCCGCGATCCTATTGGATTCAGCGAATCCATGTGTGCTACAGTTCTCTTGGTCGGCCGAATGACGACAAGAGTCCAATGTGAGTGCTCGCAAATCGGAAGCAAAATTGTGTCAATGTCGAGAAGATTATCCTTATCCACTCCATAGCGACGAAGCGTTCTCTGGGTTCGGGTAACGCCTTGTTCCTGTAGACGCTTGAAGAAAAAAGATGACATGGCGAGACACTTGCGTGTGCTTTTCTTGGGATCCTTGATGCCGGCAGCCGTGTTGACGAACTGATCGAGCCAATTGAGAGACCCATTGACAATTTCGTCATTGAGCCATTCAGTGTGTTGGACAACCTTGGCGAAGTCGTGTCGCCTCAATTCAACGCCCTCTGCTGTGGTGGCCAAGGTAGTCGAAGTATTGGCCCGCAGGGTCGCTTCTACTCGAGAAAGCCAATCCGAGCTGAGAGGTGAGACGAGTGGCTGATCTGGAATGCGTAATCCACCAGATCTGGCGAGCCTCTCCTCGCGTTCTTGGCGGATGCGCTCTTCAGCTCTTCTTTTGGCTTCTTCGGCAACTTTTTGGGCCGCTTTTTCTTTCTTCAGCGCAATTTTTGCCTTCGCGGCATCACTGATAGCAAGTGATGGAAAGGAAGGCAGAGACAGAATTTTGTCGATTGCAGCGGATGGATCCATGTCGTCATCGCCGTGCTTCTGAATCAGGAACGGTCTGTTCCTGGGAAAGATGGATTTTGAGCCATTGGCATCATACCTGAATCGCGAAGGCTCAAGTGGACCAAAGTCATCCTGAGATGCTACCTCGGTCTGGCCTCCCTGAACCAGTCCCTTCTCATCAATCGATTCGTCATTAGCAGGACGTGGTTTGGGGACGTCCAAACCCACGTGGGTTCGCTGTCTTGGGGAGAGAGTACTTTCAGTGAAGCGTACGGACTTTGGAGCAAGTCGCATTGTCAGACGCTTGGGCGTCCTGCGATCTTTCAAGATGGACTTCACAGACCGAATCTCATGGTCTTTGAGAGGTCGCTTTGCCACAAAATCAGTGATGTATGATGCCTTTATGGGTTCGTAAGTGTCATCGCCATCATGAAACCTGGCTCTGAAGCCAGAGGGAGTGAGTTTGCATGTTGCGTCGGCAACGATCCTGCATTTCAGATACCCACATTTGGTCCGATCTGCCTCTGCGATGCGTGGTGGTGGGCTTGACGGTGAGTCGGCACACGACAAATCAGGCCTGTCAACTTCGGTGTCTCTTGTCGCGTCTGATGATGCTGATGCTGTGGTTGGTCCCCTTGGATAAGTTCCTGGGACTTTATCGAATGACTTGGTCCTCAAATTTGGTAAGAACTCTTCAATCAGCTTCTGATGAAAGTAGTTGAATCGGATATAGCTGGGAATCATGATGTTGTGTTCCACTGCTGCCATGTCCAAGGTAACATATCCTAGGATGTCAATAGGTAGGGGATAGCCGACCACCGCCTCACCGCCCTCTCTCAGAATGCTGCGTAGGACGTGTAACAGAGCAGGAGAAGAGGTAAGATTCTTGGCTCGAATGACTGTCTGAAGAGTTTCGCTGCTGATGGGATATTGGAAGGTTTTGGGGACTGTGACGTGCTTGTCCTTGACTTTGATAAAGCTGCTGATCTCATACACGGTATCCAAAAAAGCGAACATTCGCTGGCAAAAAAGCAAGAACAGGGCAGAAAGATCATATCCTTTCATACCAAATTCAAGCTTGAAAAGATCGGAGTCGTTGTCTGCCAGGACTGTGAGTAGCGGCCTGAGGATCTTGTTGATTTTTGCGCGTGACGGGCACTGCTGCACAATGATGCAGATTCTCTGAAAACAGTCTCGGAAGTGATGGTATCGGGACACAAGTAGATTGAGCTCATCACGATCCAGCCACTCGAATTCGGATTCGGCCGATGCAATTTTGCGTCGTTTGGAAGCAACATGAAGCCCCTTTGACAAAGGAAGGGTAACATATGAAGTTGTTTCAGAAACAGTATAAGGTTGATTGAGCACTGGCAGGAATTAGCAATGTCGAAGTAGGACGTACGGCCGAAAGAAGGCCAGCGAATAGCGAGGGAGAAAATGGGGAATATTGACGTACGATAACGACGGAACCTATCCCCAAGATCTGACAAATTAGAGATGACATGGGACATCATCCCGGCGATGCCGCTGTACACGGGCTGCAAGTCGAACATGTGTTGCTGCAAAGAGCTATTAGTCTACCCGGGAAAAATGATAGAAAGCGAGGATATACAAACCTGGAATTTTTCTTGATACTCAAGTTCGGAATTTGGAGTAATTGAGCTGCGAGATATGGTGACGCGAGAAGCGAGGTTTTCGTTCTGGGCACCGTGCAATGCAGCAACCAAATCAACCTCGGAATCTTCTGCGCGGCGCTTTTTTGTGCAAGTCGCATTGACCTCGACAAAAAGAGGCACATTATTTGGAACGGGCTGGGGAGGTGCGGGTTGTGTGGGATTTGGAAATACTTGTTGTCGTCGGGAACGCACGGAGCGCAAGACTCTTTGAATCTCGATTTGCCTCGAGTCCCAAGGCTCAAGTCTTGGATAGGTCGTATCGATGAGAAAAGCTTGCTTCGGAAAGCTTCTCAATCTTGGCCGTTGGCGCGGCTCGTCAGAGGGTATGTTGCATACCAGGGTACGCGTTCGGGTCCTGATGTTGGGAAAACGTGGGAGCCAAGGGCGTCTGGGGTTGCGTGGTCGGTTAGCGCATTTGATCAGTTTGCCATTGGCCGCAAAGGTATCTGAAACATTGACAGGGAGTCTCTCAAGTCCCAGGCTCTCCGGCTCATTGATCAGGCGAGCTCCAGTGACATCTTGAGAAAGGTTAGAATTTCGAGAAGACGGAGTCTCTGGGATCGCATCGACTGCATCACCCTCGTTGACAGTGGCAAGCACCGAGTCTCGACTGGTATCATTATCGCGGTCTGCACGATCGCCAGAACGTCCGTTTTCAAGATTTTCTGAAGTGAAGTCTGTGACCTCGCCAATAGAAGAGTCCTGGCCTTCGACTTCGAGACTGCTCGACACAGCCTCCAAGGTCCGTTGGGCGAAGTGCACCACACGGCCCAAAGCTCGAGGAGGAAGGAGGGGGAAATAAAACGGCCAATTGAATGGATGGGGAGTCATCTTGTACGGATGATCGTGACTACCGAAGAGAAGCAACGAGAAACGACGAAATTCAGGAAGCTGGCCTGCAACGCAACTGACAGTTTTGTCTGCAGAGGCAGGTGATGCCGAGATGCGAGATGTGGAATTTGGACAAAAGCAAGAATCTTGAGAAAGTACGAGAGTGAAGGAGAAATCAACAGCTCTTACTGTAAGTTGTTTTGCGAACTGACAGATGATGGTGAAAGCGGAAAGAAAGAGACACGTAGACAACAATGGAGACGCGTTGATCACGCTCGGGTCGACGCTTGCATGATACGAATAAAATCTCAACTTGGTTTAGTCTGCTCGAGATAAGGAATCGAAATATGAAGTGAGGAAGGAGCCTCCGGGTGAGCGACTGCTGGCATCACGGCGCTGAGCTCATTGAAGAGACGCTATTGGAGATGGTTGGCGATGCACCTTTGCTGAGCTCCAGGGGAGGTTTTAGGGAGTTTAGGTGCTGGCAGAACCTCGGAAACAATTCTCCAGGTGCCTTGCCCAGTGGCCCCACATCGAGCCCCACATCGGAATTTTTTACCTCTTTGACGGCGACAAGGGAGCGAAGGCCGCAGTACAAATCTTGAATGATTCTACAGAGGTGGCTTACATCACCACCGCTAGGTAACTCAAAGTAATCTTTTTACATACATAATTCACTCATTATAGCATAGAAAAAACTAGACGGCTTCTACCTAATCATGTTCCGCTATAAACTCAGACAAGGGTTGTATTGTACACTCCGGTGCCCTCATTTTATTTGCGGCACCTAACTAGGTGTTGCACTAAAAAAACGGATGTGATCATGATGCCCGGGGAGCATAGGTGGAGTGAGCCCTACGCTTACATAGGATTATATACACAGTTAGACTATAGTAAAACCGCTTATATAGTAAGGTTTATTCCTTTATTTTCTATATATAAAATATATAGTTATTTTTCTTTATATTTATTTTCTTAATTAATTTAAATTATTATTTATTTTACTTAAATATAAGCTTTATAAAGTATTTATTTATATAAAAGTTATAAGCTTAAAAGAAAGTTATTAAATAAAACTCTTTATAACTTATATTATATAATATTATAAATATTTATATTATTAAATATATATATTTAAAGCTTTTATTATTATTAAATTTATATATTTAATACTTACTTTTTTTAATTAACTTTTATAACCTTTATTAAAGTTTTCTTTATTATTATAAGCTTTAATATTATTAAAACCTTTAAAGTTATTATTATATTTAACTTTAAAGTATAGTAAAATAAATAATTTTAAGTATTTAAATATATAATAAATAGTTAAATAATTTAAAAAATAATTAATTTTAAGCTTTTTAATAAAGACTTAAATATTTTAATTAAGCTAAAGTATTTTATATTTAAAAAATATATATAGTAAATTAAGGAGAAATCTATAGTTAATTAACTTTATTTATTTTAAAATACCTTTATTTTATTAAGTAAAAAAGTTAATAATTAAAAAAATAACTATAAAAAGAAGTATAAATATATATAAGTTATTTAGTTTTAAATCTTTATATTTATTAATATATTTATTTATTTAAATACTATTAATACCTTTAAAAAAAATTATTTTTATAATAATTTCTTTTTATAAGTTTATTAAATACTTTAAAGACTATTTATTATTTAAAGATATAATCTTTTAAAAATAAGTTTTTATATACTATATAATTATACTTTAAAAAACTTAATATATTAATATTAAAGTAGAAAACTAAATAATAAATTAAAATAAAATTTATTTTAAAGCTTAGCTTTATAATATTTAAAGAATAAAAAAAGTAATTATTATTTATAATTTTATTAAAATAATAAAAAAGTATTATATAGCTAATTAATTATAAATAAAGCTTATTAAGCTTATTAAATATTATAATAGTTATTTTAAAGATATTATATTATATAAAATAACTAATAAATTTTTAAAGTATTATAAATTTAATAAAAATTAAAGCTTTTTTAAAAAAAGTATATATACTATTTTTAAAAAGTGCTTTAATAACCTTAAAAGTAATAAAAAAATAAGCTAAAGTATAATAAATATCTTTATAAAAGATTTAATAGTAAATATATATAATAGCTAAAGAAATATTACTTTTTATATTATATAATTATAAATAAAAATATTAATTAAAATAAGCTACTTAAAAAGAGAAAATATAAATAAATATATATATACTATAAATGCTTTAATTAAAAAAAGCTATATTTAATTATTAAAAAAAAACGTTAAAAAGTAAATAAACCTTTTATATTATTTAAAAGAAATTATTTTAAAAGTAGTTTTATAGTAATTCTTAATTTAATTAAGTTAATTAATATAAAGAATATATTTAAAAAAGTCTTTATTATATTTAAAAAAAGTATCTACATACTTTTTAAAAGTATACTTTTTAATAACTATAATATAATATATATAGTTAATAATATTAGTCTTTTTAAGCTTAAAACCTTTAAAGCTATTAATAATAATTATTTTAAAGTAAATATAATTTCTTTTTAAATTATTAAAAGAGATACTTATATATTTAAAAATATTTTAAATAATAAAAATAATATTTAAATTAAAGACTTTATACTTTATAATATTACTATAGTAAAGGGTTTTTATATTAATATTATATTAAAGAGTTATTTAATTAAAAAAAGTATTTAATATTATAATATTAATAACTTACTATACTTTAAAATATTTAAAAAGAGTATAGTTTTTATAAAGTTAATTAAAAAGTTTAATATTATTTTCTTTAAATATAAGCCCTTTTTTAACTATTTAAAAAGACCTTTAAAGGTAATTATAAACCTTTTAATTATAATATATTTTATAATTTAATTAAATAATATATATAAACTAAGTTTAAAGTATTAAAAACTTAATAAAGACTTAAATTTATTATATATTAATAAAGAAAACATTTAATATTTATAATTTAATAACTTTAATATAAATATACTTAATAAGCTTATAATAAATATAAAAAAAGTATATATATAAAGAATAATATAAAAAAACTATAAAATCTATATTTTTATATATATAAAGAAAGTTATTTTAAAAAAACTATTAAAAAGATAGTTATTAAAAGCTTTTTAATAAGTTTATTAAAACCTTTAAAATTATTTAAAAAGCTTTAATAATATAAAGTAGCTATTTAAATTTAAATATAAATATAATAAAATTATATAAATATATATACTTTTAAATAAATCCTTTATAACTATATTTAATATATTAATTTACTTTAAATAGTAAATATTATATTAATTTAAATTATTAATTATAAAATTATAATAAAATAATAAAATAATAAAAAAGCTACATTTTTAAAGTAAAGTAATATAGTATTTAAAGTATAAATATACTTTAAAGGTATAAAATTAAAATATATATTACTATATATATATAAGCTAAATAATAATATTAAAGAAGTAAATTAAATAATTATTATAAAGTTAATTATAATACTTATAAATATATAGCTTTTATTAAACCTATAATTAAAAAGTATATAAACTACTACTTACTTATATAATATTAATTTAATTTAATAATTATAATAAAAAATATTTATTAAGGTTTTTAAATTTAATTTTATAATAATACTTATCTTTTAATTAAAAAATATATAGCTATTTTAAAGCTATATTAAAGTAGTTTATATATTTATAGTTATTATATATATTTAATATTTTAAAACTATAAAGTAAATTACAATAAATAGTATTATAAAATAAATTTAAAGGCTATATTAAATATTTAATAAACTATATAGCTTTAAATATTTATTAAATATAAATTTTAACCTTAAAAAAGGTAATAACTATAAAGAATATAACCTTTAATAAAAAAATATTTTATAATATAAATAAAAAAAGTATAAAAATATTATTAATTTTAAACTTTAAAGTATTTCTTAATAAACTATAGCTAAATATTAAATTTAATAAAGAGGTTAACTTTATAAAGTCAATACTATAGAGATTACTATAAATAAAACTAATATATTTAAACTTAAAGGTAAATATACTTTTAAGCCTTTAAATAAAAGAACTTAAATACTTATTAATTAATAAGCTAAGTAGTAATTTTCTTTAATTATTAATATAAAGCTTTAAACTTTAAACTCCTTAAGTATTTTTAAACCTTATAAGTAAGTAGCTTTTATAATAAAAAGAAGCTTATATAAGCTTATATAATATAAGTAAAGAGCTTAGTTAAGAAACCTTAAAATAATAGGCTTTAAGCAATAAAAACGTTTTTATTACTAGCGAAGCTAACGCTAGTGAAATAATAATAAGGAATGAAAACGTTCTTACTACTAGCAAAGCTAACGCTAGTAAAATAATAATAAGTGATAAAAACGCACCTACTAATAAAGGTAAAATAATAAAGTAAATATATAAAGGCAGTGAAGCTTAAAAAGAATTATTTAAGTAGCCTATATATTAATAACTAGCTTCTTTAGTTTTTAATAAATTAGCTACTTAAATAGATAACTTACTTAAAGTAAAATAATAAGGTAAAAGTATATAAAGTATATAAGCTTTATACTAAAGCTTTAAAATTAAAAAATAATAAAAAAAAGGGTATATTTAAAATTAAAAAGCCTTATATAAGCACTACTTTAACTACTATTTAAATAATTATCTTTAAAATTAAAGGTCTTTAATATAGTTTAATTAATTAAATTTTAAAAACTAAAATATATAAAGTATTAAAACTATATTTATTATAATTAATACTTAATATAATAATTTAAATAAAGCTTACTTTAAAGAAAATATAAAAAACTATAATATTTATTAATTAAAGCTTATTAAGCCTTTTAAAATATATTAAAAAGCTATAAATTACTTAATATATAATAAATAATTTAAAGTAATAAATAAAGAAATTATAAAGCTTAAAGAAATAAGTATATAAAAGTAAATAAAGTAATTAAATATATAGTTTAAGCTATTAGCTTTAAAGTAGGTTTTTATATATAAATTTAATAAAAAAAAGGTACTTAAAAGATATAAAGCTTAAATTTATATATAAAAAAACCTATAAAAAAAGGTAATAATTAAATAAACCTATATTATAATACTTATAATATATATATTTTATATATTTATAGTTTTAATTATAAAATATAACTTAAAAATATAGTAGTATAATATATAAAATATACTTTTATATATAAAATATAAACTAAATATAACATTAATAATATATAAACTATTTAATAAATTTAAAGTTTTAAATAAATATATTAAATTATTAAAAGTACTTTATAAACTAAAAGACTTACTATAGCTTTAATTTAAAAAGCTAAGTAGTAAATTTAAAGAATTAAAGCTTATATTTAGCTTAAAAAAGCTTTACTTATTTTATTTAAATATATAAAATATCTTTTTTATATTTTTTATAAATAATATTATTATAGTGTTTTATAAAAATTAAGTAATAAAAGTATTAAATGTAATAAAAGATTTAAAAAGCATTTATAAGTTAATAAAAAACTATAATATATACTTCTTTTTAAGTATTTAAGTAATTTATAACTAATTAAATTAATATATATTTTTAAGCTATAAAATATATATTAATAAAGTTAGTAAAAAATTTAATTAAGTAAAGAAATTAACTTTCTTTATTATATTAATTTTAATAATTAAATATTAAAAGTATAAAAACTCCGCTAAAAAGTAAAAAATAAAGAGCTTTAAAAAGAAAATTAACTTAATTTTATATATAGTAATAATAATTTACTTAAATATAATATTTATAGCTTTAAAGTTATTATAATTTTTAATAAACTTAAGCTTAAAGCATTATAAAGCTATAAACTAAATAACTAAATATTTAGTTTTTATAAAGTATTTTACTTTAAGCTTTAAATAAATAAAGAAAAATATATAATTTAAATAATAAATAATGCTTTTTTTATTATTAATAAAGCTATATAGTATTTTTTATAAAGATTTTTAATTATACTCTTTAATAATTGAATATTATAAAAAGTAATAAAATAAAGGACTATAATAATATTTATAACTAAAGTAAAGTTACTCTCTTTATAATAAACTATATATAAAACTATTAATTTTTAATGCTTATTTTATAATATTTAATTTAATATATATAAAAACTAAATAATTTATTATAATAATTAATAAACTATTTATTTTATACTTTATAAAAGTAAGTAAATTAATACTTATTATACTATATTAATATATATAATATATACTTTAAATAAAAATTTAAATATAGTACTTTTAAAGTTAAATATTTATTAATAATAAATATATTTACTAATAAATTTATAAAAGTATTTAATTATTAATAATTTAAACACTTTTATAAAATATTTAAATTAATTCATTTACACTTTTATTAACTAAATTTTAAGTACTTATTTATTTATTTATTTATTTATTTACTTTAAGGGGCGTAGAGCCCTTAGCTAGTACCTCTACTTAGTAACCTATATAGAAAAAACCCTAAGGTAGAGGGAAAAACCTATATATAGTAATAGATATAGATATTAAAGGGGCTTAAATTAAGCCCTTAATAGTATTAATTATAAAAATTAATATATTATTAACTAAGCTTTAGCTATAGTTACTAAAAGGAATTAAGTAAGGGGCGTAAGTAATATATATAAAAGGCGTGTAAAAGCGTAGAAAAATACAGAAAAATATATAAAAAGTGTATTAAATTTAAAAAAAAAGAGTAAGGCTACCTTAGCCTTAAATTAAGCTTTAATTAAGGCTAAGTTAAGTTACTAAAGGGGATATAGTATATTAAATATATACTATAAAATATAAAGTAATATAAAAGGGTATAGAAAGTTATAGAAGGTTATAGGTTATAATATAGCTATATTATTAATTTAAAGGTACACTAATTATTAAATTAAGTAATTATTATACGCTAAATTATTAGAAGTTACTAATTTAATAGGTATTAAATATAAAATTAAGTTAGGCCTTAGTAGTAAGTAGTATAAATATAGTGTAGTAATAAAATAGTAGTTATTTATTTACGCTAGCTAAGCTTTAGCTTAGTATTTAGTACCTCTGCTACTTAATCTATATAGGAAAAACCCTAAAGTGGGGAGGAAAACCTATATATTACTATAGGGTATCTGCCTTAGAGCTAGTATAGTCCTAAGTAAGTACTAACTATAAGAGTTAGTATATAGTTAGCTTATATTAGCTAGTATTATTAAAGAGTGTATAGTATAAATAGTATTATTAAAATAGCGTAATAAAGGGTTAAAAAGCTAGTAATAGTAATATAGTATAATATTAAAAGGGGGAGGTATATTACCTTTAATGCCTAAGTTAAGGTCTAACTTAATACTGCTTTATATTTAGTTAATTGCTACTTTATTATTAAGAATTAACTATTAGCTTCTATAAAGGTCTATATAATACTATAGAGACTATTTAGTTTAGCTGCTAGCTACCTATTAGTCACTAAAGGGGGGGGGGGTCTTTTACCTATAAAGAGAGCTCTCCTTACCCTACTTAATGTTTTCTCTTTCTTTTTCCTTTATTATTAAAAATTATAAATATCCCCCTTCCCCTTTACTATAGTAATTTTATATTAATATTAGTTCTACTTTAATTATATTATATTAAAGAAAATGCTACTAAATTTAACTATTAAGAAAGGTATAAATAGCTATCCCTTTTTTAACTTAATACTATAGCTAATCTATATCTAGCCTAAGGCATTATATAACCTTCTTTACTTACTTTATTTAATTAAAGCAAAAGATATTAAAAAATAGTATTATAATTTATTTAATAAGTGCTTATATTAATGCTAACCTAATTTTAATGCTAATCTATTGCATTTCTAACTAAGCAATAGCAATACTTATTTTAAGTATCTAAAGTAGAAAAAAGTCTATAAGAAGGTAGGTCCTCATCCGACTTAGTTCCAGCGCGGTGCCTAATGGCGCCGCCGCGGTGGTAACAGTGTGTATAGGACGACGAGTATAAGGCCGCCTAGAATACAGCGACGTGTCTTATACAGCAACACAATAAGGAAGCGAAGGGGAAATAAAGCAGGGCTAAGTTAGCCTTATTTTAAGATAAAATAATACTATAGGTATAGCGTATTACTAACACCTTAAAGGAGTAAAATAATATTTTATAAAAGGTATATAGCCTTACTATAAAACTAATTTAAAACTAATATAAAGAGGGGGAGGGTAATAAAGAGAAAATAGAAATAAAGGTAAATAATATAAATAAAGTAAAGTAGTAATAAATATAGAGTAGGGCTAGTGTAGAGATATAGCCCTTAGTTTTTCTTTTTATTTTTAAAAAAAAATAAATAAAGATATTAGTTTAGTTTTATAATATATTTAGCTTAGCTTTATATTAAATTTAGCCTTAATATATACTTTTACTATATAATAACTACCTCTTTCTTTTTAAAAGCCTTACTTATTAACTATATCCTTTCTCTTTAAGGCTATATTATAGTCTTTTTTTTTTCTTTAAAGCCTTACTCTTTAGCTATATTTTTTCTCTTTAAAGCTCTATAGAGATATATAGTAGTTATAGTATAATATTAAAAAGGCTTTACTTTTTTAATAGTTTTAGTTTTATTACCTTTATAAATAATATATTAAGGTAAATTAAAGCAGTCTTTATATATTAATAAACTATTTTATAAAGGATATAGCTAGCTTATTAAAGTTAAGTGTAATATATATATTATAGTAGTTATAAAGTAAAAATAGCTTAGTATTAATTAATTATATATAATTATAAACTAAGTATAATAATAAAAGGTAATAGTAGTTTTTAAAGTTAGTTTAGTAATAGTAAATTAATAAATCTATATTAAATATATATTAAAAAAAAAGGAAGGAGTTAAAGCTAATCTTTTCTATATATATCTATATTAAAGCAGTGGATTTATACTTAGCTAGCCCTTTATAAAGCTAAATAACTTTTAAGGTAAATATAAATTAAGGCTTATATTTAACTACTATATATTTTAGCTAGGTTTAATATACTTTTACTATAGTTTATTTATAATATTAATAGTTTTTTTATTTAAAGGCTAAAGCTTTTATTAATAAAGGCTTTATAAAGTAGTTATATAGTTAAAATATAAATAGTATATATTTAAAGCAATTATTTATATAGAGTAATTAGCTTTAATAGTAGTAATAGTAGTAGTAAAGTTAGCTTACTACTATTATATAAGTAGTATATATTTTATTTACTATACTATTACTTTTAATTCTTTTATAGAAACTAAAGAATTAAAAGTTTAAATATAAATTAATTAAAGTAATTACTACCTTAGTTTTAATAAAGAATTAAAGTATAGCTTTAAATATATTAGTAATTACTTTAAAGTATTTTAATTATTTAATAATAAATACTTTAATAATACCTTTTACCTTATTATTTATTTTTATAGAGGTATAGTATAAAGCTATATTATATATAACTATACTTTAAATTACTTATATATAAAAAAGGTAGGTATTACTAAGTAAATAGCCTTAAATAAATATTATTAATATTATAAGTATAAGTTATTACTACTTTAGTTTTACTTTAACTTTCTTTTAGTGTATTTATTAATATAGTTTTTAATAAATTTAAACTTTAAGGAATTAAGCTAACTAAATAAGCTATATTATAGTGGTGCTAAGTTAAATTAATATTATAATTACTATATACTTTTAGGTAAAATAAATTAGTTTACTTTTTTAAAAGTAGAAATTAAAGTTAAACTTAAGGAACTACTTTTAATATATACTTTATATATCTTTAAATTATTTTTATATCTTTTTTATTATATATTTATAAATAAAGATATTTATATTATTAAAGAAGTTAAAGATAAGTGTAAATTATATAGCTTAAAGCTTTTAGTATAAAGGTACTATATAAAGTAAAAAGAAAATAAAGGAGATTAATAACCTTTATAAAACCTTAGTAATAATAAATAAGGCTTTTATTAATTAATTATTAAAGAAGAGGTAAATAGTATAATTAGTAGTAAAGGCTTAAATTTACACTACTATTTAAGTAAATATACTAAAAGTTAAAAGAATATAAAAAAGGTAGTAGTAGTAAATAGTATTAAAGGCTATAAATATATTAAGTTAAAGTAATAATATAATTTTGCTATAGTACTACACTATTTTTACTAATTTTATAAATATATTAAAGGCAACTTTTATAAAGTAATTAGCTTTATTCCTTATTTAAAGGTTTAAAAGCATACCTTTTAACTTAGCTATAATAATAAGCTAAGCTATTACTATTACTTTTAATACTTTACTTACTATACTTAAAAGAGAGATTAAGTGCTATACCTTAACTTATTATTATTTAGCTAGTATTTTTTCTAGCTTATAAAGAATAATAACTTTTACCTTTTAATATAGTTTTAAATAGTATTTAATATAGTAGTATTTATTTAATAAATAGGCTAGTATTTTTATAAAAGGTTTTTTATAGGCTTTAAGGAATTTAGCTAAAAGGTTATTAATATTTAATGCTTTTTAATTAATAAAGCTTTTAATAATTCTATAAACTTTATTAATATTAAAGCAGTCTTTTAGTAAAAATATAGTATTATTAAGCTAAGTATTAAGGTTATTAAGGATATTAATAATTTAAGCTATAAAAAAAGGGAAGAAGTATTTTATAAAGATAGTGGCTTTATTTTAATAAAAGGAGGCAGTAATAGTATTTAAACTATTTCTTTAAAGAAAATTAAATATTTATTATTATTTTAAAGAGAGTTTACTTTAAAGCTATATTGAATAATTAAGTTTTTAAAGATTGCCTTAGTAGGTAAAGGCAGTGTATATTATAGCCTACTAAAAGCTATATTATTTATTATAAATAACTTAGAATTATATTTAAGCTGCTTTAAATATAAGTTATTAGTTAGCTTTAGTTTATAATAACTACTAATATTATAGCGCTTATTTTATATTTTATATTACTTACTTTATTTTATAGTTTTACTATAAATTTAGTTTAAAGCTACTTTAAAGTCTATATAAAACTGCTGCCTATATTATTATTTAAAGCTTACTTATAATCTATTTAATATATATATTAATCTTTAATAGTATTAAAAGTAAGATATTAGTATAGTTAGTTTAAAGCTATATTATTATTTTAACTATAACTAATTTTTAATTTATTTTTAACTACTTAAATATATAGCTATAGCTAAGCCTTTTATTTTTATTAATATTAATTTATATAAGTTATAAAATATAGTTAGACTTAATAAAGTTAAGGCCTTTTAAATATTTAATAGTTATATTAAAGGTAGCTTAAATATAATTAATAGTATTATTATATTTACTATAGAAAAACTATATAATCTCTCTTTATAATATAGTAAATTTAAATTACTATTACTTTACTATTAATAAAAGGAGTTTACTATTTAATAATATTTAGTTATAATAGTTCTATAAAAAGTAATATTAATTAAAGTTACTTATAAATATACTTTAAGGTTATAATATAGCTATTATAAATTTAATAAAGGGTGTAGCTTAGCTTAGCTTATATATTAAAAAGTATATTAAGTAAATATTATAGCTTAATATATTAATTATATATAAATTAATATTACTTTAAATTAACTATAACTTAGCTTTATATTAATAGTAAATATATAATATAGTTTATTCTCTTTAAATGGTAACTTAGTAGTAGCTAAAGCTTAGGTTAAAAAAGTATTTAATAAATATACCTAGTTTCTATATTATAATTACATTAGTTTTAATATAGGTTTTTAGCATTAAGTGTATAAAGTAGGTTTTTTTTTATATATCTTAGTATATAACCTTAATTATATATATTATAAAGACTATTAAGTTAATAGCTATATATTTAAATTTATACTAAGGATAAGTTATTAACTAAAGAAGGCCTTTATAGTGTTTTATTAAGTTAATATTAATTAAAAGTTAAATAAATAAATATAGAGTTAGCTAATATATTTCTATAGTAATACCTTTTATAATAAAGAGTTATTAGTATTTTAATAATAATTATATAAAGTAACCTTTATTTATTTATCTCTTTTTAGTATTAAAGAAGGGGTAGTAAAGACTTAAAGCTAGCTTAAATATATATTATAAATATAATATTACTGCTTATTTATAATATTATATTATTATAACTAAGTAGGGTATTATTTTATATAGTTTATGTAGTATTTCTATATTACTTTTATTAAGGCTAAGTAGGCTAACTCTTTAGCTTTATAGCGCTTAACATTATAATAGCTATAGTGTAAAGCTATATTATAATATACTATAATATATTTAAATTAAAAGTAGCTATAGTATTAATAGAAATAGAGAGTATTATTATATAGCTTAGCTTTAAATATTTCTACTTTATAAATAACTTTAAAGTAGTATAAATAATTAGCTACCTTAATTTTATTAATTTTAATAATTAAAAGGGACTTAATAGAGGTTACTTAAGGTTTTTATACTATTACTTATATTAATTTTAAGCTATTATTTTTTATAAGGTTTTATAAGATTTTATTTATTATTTAGTTTTAAAAGTAATAAATAAAGAAGCCTTTAATAATAATATTAAAAAGGTAGTAGTTAAATATTATATTTAATTTAAATATAGTTTAAATTTAAATTATATTTTTAATATAAGGTTTTACTATATTATAAAAGGTAATAATAATATTATTACTATAGAGTTAATATACTACTACTATAGTATTAATTTTAATAGTATAGTTAATAGCTTTAATAATATCTTTAAGGGATTTATTTTAAATAACTTTAAAAATAAAGAATTCTTTAATATTAGTTTTATAATAAATTTAAAGCAATACTACTATAGTAATAGTATAGGCTAAAATAATAAATATAGTTATATTTTATATTATAATATTTACTTAATTTAGTTTTATAGTAAAGCTATTATTAATTACCTTTTTAATTACCTTTTTAATAGTTTATTTAAAGTTTTAAATAATTATTATATTTAAAAAAGAAAAGGTAGCCTTTAAAGTAGTAGGTATAAAGGCTCTATATTAGCTATATATTATAGCTATATTATCTATATAAAGGATAATATTCTATACACTCTTTAATATTAATATTAAAATAAGTCTTATTAATTCTTTATATTTAACCTTAAAATAATTTAATATTAGCTTACTTATTAAAGGTAATATAAATTTAATTTATAGTTTTATTATAAATTTACCTTAACTTATATTAAAGTAGTATTAGCTATAACTAAGGCTACTATAATTTCTATTATTAATATTTATTAATATCTTAGTACCTATTATATTTATACTTTAGTATTAATACACTATTAAAGAGAGGGGTAAATAAATATAAGGAATTTTTTTCTACACTTTTTAAGCGGTTTAAAGTCGATTCTACGTCGCTATAGCGGTGCAGGCAAAATTGCGAAAAAGTTATAAAGGCTCTAAAATAGTAGTTATTAATTACTTAATTAAGTTTAGTATATTAATAAGTAATTTAATAAGTAATTTAAAGTATTACTCTTTTTTCATAAATAAAGGGGACTTTTTTAAAGGTTTTTTCTCTTTTTCTCTCTTCTTTTCTTTATATTTAAATAAAAATTATAAATACTTTTTTCTTCTTTAAAGTTTAATATAAACCTATTGTAATTCCTATATTAAAGCTAGCTTAAACCTTTAATATTATATTAATTTTAAATAATAAAGAAAATAGTTAATTAATTAAAAGTTAAAGGCCCTTTAGTAAATTTTTAGTCCTTTTTTATACTTACTTAAGCCTTAACTTTAATTTATATAAAGTATAAAGTAGGTATACCTTTACTTCCTTTACTTTAGTAAAATAAAAGACCTTAGTATATACTATTATAATTAATTTAATAGATATTTAATTTAAATTTATAGTAGAGATATTATAGCTAACTTAAATTTTAAGTATTAATTTAAACTATTATAAATATATATAGCTTAATAAAGTATATTTAATAAGTTTTTAAAGTTTAATATAAAGTTAAGTTAAATATTAATAAAAGTAAGCCTTACTTAATTTAATAATAGTTTATAATATAATATAAAAAGTTTTTAACTTTTAAGTATAGTATAATTTAAATTATTTTATAAAGTTTAATATAAATTTAATTTAACCTTTTATTAAAAGTATAGTAATAGCTAACTTTATATAGTGAAATTTATATAAAGTTATTTAATAAATAGCTTAATACTTTATTAATATTAAAGTAGTCTTTAATAAAGGTAATTAATATCCATAGTAGTATTATATTAAAAAGAAGTAAAGGGAAAAGAGAGAGAGAGAAAAAGAAGAGAAAAGTAAAAAAAAAGAGGCTAAAATAAAGGCTATAGTAGGAGAGAGATAGAGATATATAGGTAGCTTTATAGCTAGCTTTATAGCTACTAAGCTAAAGGTTTTTTTTATTTTTATTTTATTTTTATTTTATTTTTAGTTTTTTTTTATTTTTTTTATTTTTTTTTATTTCTTTTATTTTTTTTATATTTTCTTTTTAAAAAGTTTTAAAAAGATAAAATAAAATAATATATAGTTTAGTATAGTTATATATTAATACTAATATAGATATTAAGGTATAATATATTAATAATTTAAAGTAATAAAAGTAAAGTAGTAAAAAGGCTTACTTTAAGCTTATATTAAAAATTAAAAGGTATTATTATTTATTACTATTTCTTTTATAAAGTAAGGGTAAGTTAATAATATAAAAGGTAGTTAGTTTTAAAGAGCTACTTTATTAAATATTATATAAAGCTAAGTTAATTAAAGGTAATATAAATCTTTTTTAAATTTTAAATTAAGTTTACTTTAAACTTTAAAAAGTAAAAATAATTATATTTAAAGTATTAAAAAATAAAGTAATAAATATCTTTATAGTTACTTTAATAGTAATATATTAATAAATATATATTAAAGATAAAAAAAAGTAAAAAAAAAAGTTAAGGCTAATTTTTTTAATATAAAGCTAAATTAAAGTTAATAATTTAAACTTAATAAAGTAATAGTAAAGTTAAAGTATCTTTTTTTTAAAGTAAAAGTTTAAGTTTTATTTAACTATAATAAAATATTAACTTAAGTATTAATAAGCTATTAAAGCTTATTTTTAAAGCTATTACTTTTTTTAGTTTAATTTTAGTATTTTAAATATAAAAAATATAGTAAAGTTTAATAAAAATTAAGTTAAAAGTAAAGTATAGTTAATATAAAGTTATTTTCTATATTAAATACTATATTAAAGATAGGTTATTATTAAAGTATAGATTATTTAAATTTTATTAGCTATTTTATTTACTTTAATTTTATTATAAAATTATTAAATATAGTAGTTAAAATATAAATTTAAAAGGGGGATTATTACTTTAATTTTAATTAAAGACTATAATATAGCTTTATAAATATTAATAATAATATAGAGATATTAAGTTTACTTTATAATAAAGGCTTTAATAATATCTTTAGCTATACTTTTATATTTAATTAAAGTATAATATAAGCTTATTTTATAATTAATAAAGCTTTTAATAACTTAAGTGTAAAGGAGTTTAAATTTATATAATAAATACTTTTAAATAAATATAAAAAGTATAATAAAAGTAAGTTATTACTATATTAATTTTATAGTAAACTTAAGTTAATAGACTTTTTATTAAAGTTTATAATAAATTTATATATTAAGGAAATAAACTAATTATATTAACTAAATTATTATAGTTTTAAGTTAAATTAATATTATTATTAGCTATCTCTTTTTATTAAAGTAAATAAATTTACTTTTTTATAAATAAAACTTTAAACTTAATTTATAAAACTATTTTTAATAAACTATTTAAATAATTTTAAATTAAGCTTAGGTCTTCTCTATTATATAGCTATTTATTAAAATATTAATATTATTAAAAAAGCTAAGTATTAATATAAAGTTAATTATTATAAGTTTAATATAAAGTAATAAAAAAAAAAGAGAATTAAAAATATAAAAGACCTTTAAAGGACCTTTATAAGTACTATATAAAAAGCTATTATTTAGCTATTAAATATAAGGTAGGCTTTATATAATATAATAAAGGCTTAAATTTAATATACTATTTATATAAAGAGTTTAATAAAGACTATTATATAAGTAAGTTTTATATAATATATTATATTAAAGGTAGCTAAAATATTAAGCTAAAAAAGCAATATAGTGCTACTATAGTGCTATATTATATATATAGCTTTTATTAAAATAGTAAAGGCTATTTTAATAAAATAATTAATATAGTTATTTATTTAAAGCTTTAAAAAAGTACTACCTTTCTTAACTATATAAATAATTTATATTATTACTACTACTTTTAAAACTTAATTTATAATACTAAAAAGAGAGATTAGCCTTTATATATTAATATACTTCCTTTCTTTAAGTAATTTTTTTAGCTTATAAAGAATTATAACTTTAGCTTTTTAAAATAAAGCTAAGTAATATTTAATATAGTAATATATATTAAGTAAATTAAAGAGAATATTAATAAATAGTTTATTATAGGCTTTAAAGAACTTTACTAAAAGCTTATTAAGTTTAAAGGCTTTTTAATTATTTATTTATTTATTTATTTATTTACTTTAAGGGGTATAAAGCCCTTAACTAATACTTTATTTTAGTAACCTATATAGAAAAAACCTTAAAATAAAGGGGAAAACCTATATATAGTAGTAGATATAAGTGCTAAAGGAGCTTAAGTTAAGCCTTAAGTAATATTTATTATAAAAATTAATATACTATTAATTAAGCTTTAGCTATAGTTACTAAAAGGAGTTTAATAAAAGGTATAAGTAATATATATAAAAAGATATATAAAAATATATTAAATTTAAAGAGAGGGGTAAGGACTTTATAGTTTTAAATTAAGCTTTATTTAAGGCTAAGCTAGGTTACTAAAAGAGGTATAGTATATTAGCTATATACTATAGAATATAAAGTAATATAAAAAGGTATAAAAGGTTATAAAAGGTTATAGGTTATAATATAGCTATATTATTAATTTAAAGGTATATTAATTATTAAATTAAGTAATTATTATATACTAAATTATTAAGAGTTATTAATTTAATAGGTACTAAATATAAAACTAAATTAAGCCTTAATAGTAAGTAATATAAGTATAGTATAGTAGTAAAATAGTAATTATTAATTATTTAAATAGGTTTAATATATTAATAAATAATTTAATAAATAATTTAAAGTATTGCTTTTTTTTTATAAATAAAGGGGACTTTTTTAAAGGTTTTTTCTCTTTTTCTCTCTTTTTTTTTATATTTAATTAAAAAATTATAAATACCCTTTTCTCTTTTAAAATTTAATATAAAGCTATTTTAATTTCTATATTAAAGCTAGTTTAAACCTTTAATATTATATTAATCCTAAATAATAAAGAAAATAGCTAATTAATTAAAAGTTAAAGGCCTTTTAATAAGTATTTAATCCCTTTTTATATTTATTTAGGCTTTAACTTTAATTTATATAAAGTATAAAATAAGTATTTCTATACTCCCTTTACTTTATTAAAATAAAAAATCCTAGTGTTTATTACTATAATTAATTTAATAGGTATTTAATATAAACTTATAGTAAGGCTACTATAGCTAACTTAAATTTTAAATATTAATTTAAACTATTTTAAATATATATAATTTAGTAAATTATATTTAATAAGTTTAAGGTTTAAAGTAAAGCTAAGTTAAATATTAATTAAAGTAAGCTTTATTTAATATAATAGTGGTTTATAATATAATATAAAAAGTTATAAACTTTTAAGCTTAATATAACCTAAGTAATTCTATAGTATTTAATATAAATTTAACTTAATTCTTTAGTAAAGGTATATTAATAACTAATATTATATAATATAATTTATATAAAGTTATTTAATAAATAATTAAGTGCTTTATTTATATTAAGTTAGCTTTAATATAGAGTTTAAATTAGGCTTTTATTATAATTACTAATTATAATAGTATTTTTAAGTATAAAATATTAGTTTATATAAATTAAATTACTTATTTATTAAAGTAATAAAATAACTTAATAAAATAATTTTTAATAAAAGTAAATAAAGGCTATATTAACTTTAAAGTAATAATAAAGAGGTTTAAAAATAAAAAAAAAGAGAATAATAATAATAATAATAAAGTAAAAAGAGAAAAGGTTTAAAAAAAGAGCTATAGTAAAAGAGATATAGAGATATATAGGCAGCTTTATAGCTAGCTTTATAGCTAATAAGTTTAGGTTTTTTTATTTTCTTTTATTTTTTCCTTTTATTTTTATTTCTTTTTTTTTTTTTATTATTATTTTTATTTATTTATTTATTTTTTTTTATTTTTTTTATAAATAAAATAGAATAATTTAAAGCTTAATTTAGTTATATATTAGTATTAATATAAATATTAAAGTATAATATATTAATAGTTTAAAGTAGTAAAGGTAAAGTAATAAAAAGGCCTATATTAAGCCTATATTAAAAATTAAAAGGTACTATTATTTACTACTATTTCTTTTATAAAGTAAAGGTAAGTTAAAAATATAAAAGATAATTAATTTTAAAAAGCTACTTTATTAAATATTATATAAAGCTAAGTTAGTTAAAGGTAATATAGATTTTCTTTAAATTTTAAATTAAATTTACTTTAAACTTTAAAAAGTAAAGGTAGTTATATTTAAAGTATTAAAAAATAAAGTAATAAATATCTTTATAATTACTTTAATAATAATATATTAATAAGTTTATATTAAAAATATAGTAAAAGTAAAGAAAAAAGTTAAAGCTAATTTTCTTAATATAAAGCTAAATTAAGGCTAATAATTTAAACTTAATAAAATAGTAGTAAAGTTAAAGTACTTTTTTTTTAAAGTAAAAGTTTAAGTTTTATTTAATTATAGTAAAATATTAAAAGATATATTAATAAGCTATTAAAGCTTATTTTTAAAGCTATTACTTTTTTTAGTTTAATTTTAGTATTTTAATTATAAATAATATAATAGAGTTTAATAAAGGCTAAGTTAAAAGTAATATATAGTTAATATAAAGTTATTTTCTATATTAAATACTATATTAAAGGTAGGTTATTATTAAAGTATAAGTTATTTAGATTTTATTAGCTATTTTATTTACTTTAATTTTATTATAAACTTATTAAATATAGTAATTAAAGTATAAATTAAAAAGGGGAATTATTACTTTAATTTTAATTAAAAACTATAGTATAGCTTTATAAATATTAATAATAATATAAAGGTATTAAATTTACTTTATAGTAAAGGCTTTAATAATACCTTTAGCTATACCTCTATATTTAATTAAGGTATAATATAAGCTTATATTATAGTTAATAAAGCTTTAAATAACTTAAGTGTAAAGGAGTTTAAACTTATATAGTAAATACCCTTAAGTAAATATAAAGAGTGTAGTAAAGGTAAGTTACTACTATATTAATTTTATAGTAAGCTTAAGCTAGTAAGCCTTTTATTAAAGTTTATAGTAAATTTAAACGCTAAGGAAACGGGCTAACTACACTAGCTAAACCGTTGCAGTCCTAAGTTAGATTAGCGTTGTTATTAGCTATTTTCTCCTGCTAAAGTGGATAAGTTTGCTTTTCTATAAATAAAACAGTAGGCCTAATTCGCAGGACTATTCTTAATAGACTGCCTAGGCGTTCTTAAGTCAGGCCTGGGTCTCCTCCGTTGTAGGCTTTTTAATTAATTAGTTCTTTAATTATATTATATATTTTTAAGGCTATAAAGTAGTTCTTCTTTAAGAATTTAATAGAGTTAAGTTAAGGGCTAAAGTTAGCTAATATATTATTTATATAAGTAGTTAAAGTAAAAAAGAATTTATTAAAAAATACCTTTACTTTATTATAATAAAAGATAACTAAAGATATATTATTACCATTATAGTAAAGGGTTAGAATTTAAATAGTTTTAAGTAGTAAGCTATTATAAAATTAAGTTTATTATTTTAGTTTTTAAAGGTTACTTTTTTTAATTATTATATTTATTATTATATAGTATTAAAAGCTACATTATTTCTTATAAATAACTTATTTTTAATTTAAAGCTATATTAATAATAGTTTATTAATTTACTTTAATATAGTAGTGTTACTAAAATCACGGGAACAATTCTTTACAGTACCGTGTTAAGTCTATAAAAGATTTAAAATTTATTATAGAACACTTCGAAAGATATCCTTTGATAACTAAAAAGTTAGAGGATTACCTTTTATTTAAAAAAGTTTTTTATTTAGTTACCGCTAAAGAACATTTGAAGCTGGAAGGATTAAAAAAAATTGTAAGTATTAGAGCTACATTAAATAGAGGAGCTAATAAAAAAATAAAAGAAGTCTTTAAGTATATTTTATATTATAAATAGCTTTATAAACTTTAAAGGTTTACTATAGCTATACTTTAAAGGTATTATAAAGGCCTTTTAATATAAAAAAAGTAGTAATAATAATAAGTTTAGCTATAAATTATATAATAAAGAAGTTAATTTAATAAAGGGTATTAAAAATAATTAATATAAAAAAAAGGTAGAAGTAGTACATTAGCTTTATAATAATAAGTATTTTATTTATTTAAAGCTATTTAAAGTAATATAAAGGTTATTTAATAATAGTAATTATAAAACTATAATTATAAAAGATAATATAAATAAGCTATAAAATATAGTTAAACTTAATAAAGTTTAATTTTTTTAAAAATTAGGTTTAAAGGTTAATAAAGAATTAAATATAGTTAATAATATTATTTCTTTTATTTTATATTTATTATATTATTTTACTTTAAAGTATAATAAGCTTAAGTTATTATTAAATTATAATTATTAAAAGTTTATTACTATTAAGTAATATATAGCTATATTAGTTTTAAAGGGGATAATATTAATTAAAATTATTAATAAAAATATAATAATACTATAGTAGTTTTATAAAAAAGTTATAAAAAGAAGTTATTTAATTATAATAATAAATAAAAAAATAAATAAAGTAAATATTAAAGTTATAAATAGTTATAGTATATTAATTAATGCTAAACTATATTATTTATAAGCTATAGCTATATTAATAGTAAATATAAATAACTATTCTTTTACTTTAAACTATAAATTAATAAAAACTTAAGCTTAAATTTAAAGAGTTTTTATTAATATTATATAGTTTTTAAATTATTATTATATTAGTTTTAAATTAAAATTTAAAAGTTAAGTAAATAAGTTATATTTTCTTTTATATATTTTAATATATTACTTATAATATTATATTTAATTAAAGGGTAAAAGGGTTTTTTATAATAAAGGGGTTAATTTAATACTAAAGTAATAGCTAAAAAAGGCTTTAATAATGCTTCAAAGCTTTAATAAAGAGAATATAAATATTATATTAAGGCTTAAATATTAGTTATAGCTACTTTAAAAGTATTTACTTTACTTTTAAAGTAAAGCTTTATTAAAAAGAGTATTACTAACTTATTTATATTAATTATAAATTTAAACTTTAATTTAGCTATTTATATTTCTAAAAGTTAATATAAGTAAAGTAATTTAGTTATTAAGCTAATTTAAGTATATAATATAGGCTTTTATTTAATAATTATTAATAATTAAGTGGTATTTTAATTAAATAAAGTAAGTATTTATATAATTAATATATTACTTTTACTTTATATTTATAATAGCTAAGTAGTTAGTTTTAAAAGTATACTTAATAGTAATATAATAGCTATAATATAAAGTTATAATATAATATATAATAATATAGCTAAACTTAAAATATTAATAGTATTAATATAAATAAAGAGCTTTATTATATAATTTAGCTTTAAATATTTTAGCTTTATAAATAACCCTTTTATAATATAGTTTATTAACTATATTAATATCTTTAATTTTAAAAATAAAGAGAGCTTATATTATAATACTATAAAGTTTTTATACTATTACTTTAATAATACTACTACTATTAATAAAAGTAAAGTAATAGAGAATATCTCTTTTAGTAATTTAATATATATAATAAATAAAGAATTCTTTAATAATAATATTAAATATTTATTAATTTAATATTATATTTAAGCTAAAGGTAGTTTAAATTTATTTTATATTTTTAATATAAAGTTAAGCTATATCCTTAAAGGTAATTACTATATTACTATTATAAAGGCGCTTTATAGCTACTATAATATCTTTATTTATAGCTTTATTAATAATATAAATAATATCTTTTAAGCTATATTATTTTATTACTTTATTAATTATATTACCTTTAATAATAGTTTCTTTATAAATATAAAGTAATATTACTATAAAGATAGTTAAGTAAATAAGCTTATTAATTATTAAAGTAGTGTAATTAATTATAATTTTAATTTATATTATAGTTAATATAGATTTAAATTAAATAGCCTTTTTAATTACTTTTTTAACTATTACTTTAAAGTTAATAATTTTAACTAATTTTTAAAGATTAATAAGTTATTTATATTAAGCCTATATTATTTTTATATTAATAATATATAAAATAACCTTTTAAACTCCTTTTAATAAAAATATTAGTATAAGTTTAATAATTTTATTATATTTTTATTATAAATAAACTAATATTTAGTTTTAAACTATATTAGCTATAGTATTAACTTAGTTTTTTATTATAAACTTACTATAATAAATAAAAGAATTATAATAACTTTATAAAATGCTATAGTTTTTTATATTAATATTTATTTTTATTATACTACTTACTATACCTATACTTTAAGTTTAATATATTATTATAAAAGAAAGTAAATAACTATAGTAAAACTTTTTATTTACTTTTTAAGTTAATTTAAGTTAATTCTATAGCGTTATTACAATGTAGGTAAAATTGCAAAAGTTTTTAAGTTTAATTTTAAGTACTTAAAAAATAAATTATATTTATTTATTTAATTACTCTAAGGGGTATAGAGCCCTTAGTTAGTACCTTATTTTAATAATTTATATAAAAAAAACCTTAAAGTAAAGAAGAAAACCTATATATAATAATAAATATAGGTATTAAAGAGGCTTAAATTAAGCCTTAAATAATACTTATTATAAAAATTAATATATTATTAATTAAGCTTTAACTATAGTTATTAAAAAGAGTTTAATAAAAGGTATAAGTAATATATATAAAAAGGTATATTAAAATATATTAAATTTAAAGAAAAAGAATAAAAGCTTTATAAACTTAAATTAAGCTTTATTTAAAGTTAAGCTAAGTTATTAAAAAGGGTATGGTATATTAATTATATACTATAGAATATAAAGTAATATAAAAGGTTATAAAAAGTTATTAAGGGTTTTAAGTTATAATATAGCTATATTATTAATTTAAAGGTATATTAATTATTAAATTAAATAATTATTATATATTAAATTATTTAAAGCTATTTATTTAATAGCCTTTAAATATAGGCTTAAATTACACTTTAATAGTAAATAGCTTAAGTAAAGTATAATAATAAAATAATAATTAGTGGTTTTTTAATTAAGTTTAAAATATTAATAAATAATTTAATAAATAATTTAAAGCACTGCCTTTTTTTTATAAATAAAGGAGACTTTTTTAAGGTTTTTTCTTCTTTTTCTTTCTTTTTTTCTTTATATTTAATTAAAAATTATAAATACCCCTTTCTCTTTTAAATTTTAATATAAAGCTATTTTAGTTTTTATATTCAAGTTAATTTAAATCTTTAATATTATATTAATCTTAAATAATAAAGAAAATAGTTAATTAATTAAAAGTTAAAGGCTTTTTAATAAATATTTAATTTTTTTTTATATTTAAGTAAGCTTTAACTTTAATTTATATAAAGTATAAAGTAAGTATTTTTATACTCCCTTTACTTTATTAAAATAAAAGATATTAATATTTATTATTATAATTAATTTAATAAGTATTTAATATAAACTTATAATAAAGCTATTATAGTTAATTTAAATTTTAAATATTAATTTAAACTATTTTAAATATATATATTTTAATAAGTTATATTTAATAAATTTAAGCTTTAATATAAAGCTAAGTTAAATATTAATTAAAGTAAGCTTTACTTAATATAATAATAGTTTATAATATTATATAAAAAGTTATAAACTTTTAAGCTTAATATAATTTAAATAATTTTATAGTATTTAATATAAGTTTAATTTAATTCTTTAATAAAGGTATAGTAATAATTAACTTTATATAATATAATTTATATAGAGTTATTTAATAAATAATTAAATACTTTATTAATAATAAATTAGCTTTAATATAAGGTTTAAACTAAGCCTTTATTATAATTAATAGCTATAATAATATTTTTAAATATAAAATATTAATTTATATAAATTAAATTATTTATTTATTAAAGTAATAAAATAAACTATTAAAATAATCTTTAATAAAGGTAATTAAGGTATATATTAATATTAAAGTAATAATAAAAAAAGTTAAAAGTAAAGAAAAAAGAAATAATAATAATAATAATAAAGTAAAAAAAAGAGAGGTTTAAAGAAAAAGCTATAATAAAAGAGATATAAAGATATATAAATAGTTTTTAAATAGCTTTATAGTTAATAAGCTTAGATTTTTTTTTTTACTTTTTCTTTTATTTTTCTTTTATTTTTATTTTTTTTCTTTATTATTATTATTTATTTTTTTTCCTTTATTATTTTTATTATTATATTTTTTTTTTAAAAAAAATAAAATAAAATAACTTAAAGCTTAGTTTAATTATATATTGATATTAATATAAATACTAAATATAATAAAATAATAGTTTAAAGTAATATTAATTAAGTAAAAAAAAGGCCTATATTAGTTTTATATTAAAGGCTAAGAGATATTATTATTTATTACTATTTTCTTTATAAAGTAAAAGTAAGCTAAAAATATAAAAAGTAATTTATTTAAAGAAGTTACTTTATTAAATATTATATAAAATTAAAATAATTAAATATAATATAAATCTCTTTTAAGTTTTAAATTAAGTTTATTTTAAACTTTAAAAAATAAAAATAATTATATTAAAGTATTAAAAAAATAAAGTAATAAATATCTTTATAATTACTTTAATAGTAATATATTAATAAATTTATATTAAAAATATAGTTCAAATAAAGAAATAAATTAAAACTAATTTTTTTAATATAAAGCTAATTAAAAGCTAATAATTTAAAGTTAATAAAGTTATAGTAAAGTTAAAGAATTTTTTTTATAAAGTAAAAATTAAAGTTTTATTTAATTATAATAAAGTTTTAATTTAAATATTAATAAATAATTAAAGTATAGTTTTAAAGCTATTACTTTTTTTAATTTAATTTTAAAATTTTAAATATTAAAAATATAGTAAAATTTAATAATAATTAAGCTATAAATAATATATATTTAATATAAAGATATTATTATTTATATTAAATACTATATTAAAAGTAAGTTATTATTAAAGTATAAATTATATAAATTATATTAACTATTTTATTTCCTTTAATTTTATTATAAAAGTATTAAATATAGTCATTAAAGTATAAATTTAAAAAAAGATTTATTACTTGAATTCTAATTAAAAACTATAGTATAGCTTTATAAACTTTAATAATAATATAAAGATAATAAATTTATTTTATAATAAAGGCTTTTATAATACCTTTAATTATATTTTTATATTTAATTAAAGTATAGTATAAATTTATATTATAATTAATAAAGCTTTAAATAATTTAAATATAAAGAAGTTTAAATTTATATAATAAATATTTTTATATAAATATAGAGAGTATAGTAAAAATAAGCTATTATTATATTAGTTTTATTATAAGCTTTAATTAATAAACTTTTTATTAAAGTTTATAATAAATTTAAATATTAAAGAAATAAATTAATTATATTAGCTAAATTATTATAATTTTAAATTAAATTAATATTATTATTAATTATTTTTTTTATTAAAGTAAATAAGTTTACTTTTTTATAAATAAAACTTTAAGTTAAATTTATAAAATTAATTTTAATAAACTATTTATATAGTTTTAAATCAAGCTTAAGTCTTTTTTATAATATAGCTATATATTGAAATATTAATATTATAAAAAAAACTAAATATTAATATTAAATTAATTATTATAAATTTAATATAAAGTAAAGTAATATAAAATAAAAAGAGAATTAAAAATATTAAAAACCTTTAAAGGACCTTTATAGGTATTATATAAAGAGTTATTATTTAATTACTTAATATAAAATAAGGTTTATATAATATAATAAAGGCTTAAGTTGAATATATTATTTAAATAAAAAGTTTAGTAAAAACTATAATATAAATAAGTTATATATAATATATTATATTAAAGGTAATAAAGATATTTAATTAAAAAAGTAAAGTAATATTACTATAGTATTATATTATATATATTACTTTTATTAAAATAAAAAAAGCTATTTTTATAAAATAATTAATATAATTATTTATTTAAAGCTTTAAAAAAGTATTACTCTCTTTAACTATATAAATAATTTATATTATTATTACTACTTTTAAAACCTTATTTATAATATTAAAAAAACATTTTTTTAAATATTAATATACTTTTTTTCTTTAAAACACTTATTTAATTTATAAAGAACTATAACTTTAGCCTTTTAAAATAATATTAAGTAGTGTTTAATATAGTAATATATATTAAATAAGTTAAATAAAATATAAATAAGTAGTTTATTATAAGCTTTAAAAACCTTTACTAAAAGCTTATAAAGTTTAAAGGCCTTTTAATTAATTAACTTTTTAATAATATTATATATCTTTAAAGTAATAAAGTAATTTTTATTTAAAAATATAGTAAAGTTAAATTAAAGGCTAAAGATAACTAATATATTATTTATATAAATAATTAAAGTTAAAAAGAATTTATTAAAAAATACTTTTACTTTATTATAATATAAAATAGTTAAAGGTATATTATTATTATTATAATAAAAATTTAAAACGTAAGTAGTTTTAAATAATAAATTATTAAAAAGTTAAGTTTATTATTTTAGTTTTTAAAAATTATTTTTCTTTATTATTATATTTATTACTATATAATATTAAAAGCTATATTATTTTCTATAAATACCTTATTTTTAATATAAAGCTATATTAATAATAGTTTATTAGCTTACCTTTATATAGTAGTATTATTAAAGTTATTAAATATATTTTATATTATAAATAGTATTATAAACCTTAAGAATTTACTATAGCTATATTTTAAAGGTATTATAAAGGCCTTTTAATATAAATAAAGTAATAATAATAATAAGTTTAATTATAAATTATATAATAAAAGAATTAATTTAATAAAAGGTTTTAAAGGTAGTTAAAGTAAAAAAAAGATAAAAGTAATATATTACCTTTATAATAGTAATTATTTTATTTATTTAAAGCTATTTAAAGTAATAAAAAAGTTTAAATATATTAATTATAAAGGAATAGTTATAAGATATAATATAAATAAACTATAAAATATAATTAAATTTAATAAAAGTTTAATTCTTTTAAAAAATAGGTTTAAAAATTAATAAAAAATTAAATATAGTTAATAATATTATTTTTTTTATTTTATATTTATTATATTATTTTACTTTATAATATAATACATTTAAGCTATTATTAATTTATAATTATTAAAAGTTTATTACTATTAAGTAGTATATAGTTATATTAATTTTAAAAAAAATAATATTAATTAAAGTTATTAATAAAAATATAATAATATTATAATAACTTTATAATAAAGTTATAAAGAGAGGTTATTTAATTATAATAGTAAATAAAGAAGTAAATAAAATAAATATTAATATTATAAAAGGTTATAGTATATTAATTAATATTAAATAAAGTTAATTATAATTTTAAGCTATATTAATAATAAATATAAATAGTTATTTTTTTACTTTAAATTATAAATTAATAAAAACCTAAGCTTAAGTTTAAAAAGTCTTTATTAATACTATATAGTTTTTAAATTACTATTATATTAATTTTAAATTAAGACTTAAGTGCTAAATAAATAAATTATATCTTTTTCTATATATTTTAATATATTATTTATAATATTATATTTAATTAAAGAGGAAAAGAGTTTTTTATAATAAAAAGGTTAATTAAATATTAATATAATTATTAAAAAAAGCTTTAATAGTCCTTTAAAGCTTTAATAATAGTAGTATAAAAGTTATATTAAAGCTTAAATATTAATTATAACTACTTTAAAAGTATTATTTATACTTTTATAGTAAAGCTTTATTAAAAAAGGTATTATTTATTTATTTATAATAGCTATAAATTTAAACTTTAATTTAGTTATTTATATTTTTAAAGGTTAATATAAATAAAGTAATAAAGCTATTAAATTAATTTAAATATATAGTATAGGCTTTTATTTATTTATTATTAATAATTAAATAATATTTTAATTAAGTAAAGTAAATATTTAAATAATTAATATATTACTTTTACTTTATATTTATAAAGGCTAAGTAGTAAGTTTTAAAGGTATACTTAATAGTAATATAGTAGCTATAATATAAAATTATAATATAATATATAGTAATATAATTAAATTTAAAGTATTAATAATATTAATAAAAGTAAAAGGCTTTATTATATAGTTTTACTTTAAATATTTTAGCTTTATAAATAACTTCTTTATAATATAGTTTATTAACTATATTAATATCTTTACTTTTAAATATAAAAAAGCTTATATTATAATATTATAAGGTTTTTATATTATTCTTTTAATAATACTACTACTATTAATAATAATAAAGTTATAAAAAATATTTTCTTTAATAATTTAATATATATAATAAATAAAGAATCCTTTAATAATAATACTAAATATATATTAATTTAATATTATATTTAAGCTAAAGGTAGTTTAAATTTATTTTATATTTTTAATATAAAGTTAAGCTATATTTTTAAAAGTAATAACTATATTACTATTATAAAGGTATTTTATAGCTATAGTAGTATTTTTATTTATAGCTTAATTTATAGTATTAATAGTATTTATTAAGCTATATTATTTAACTACTTTATTAATTAAATTACTTTTAATAATAGTTTTTTTTAAATATAAAGTAATATTACTATAGAAGTAATTAAATAAATATATTTATTAATTATTAAAATAAAACTATTAGCTATAATCTTAGCTTATATTATAGCTAATATAAATTTAAGTTAAATAGCTTTTTTAATTATTTATTTAACTATTACTTTAAAGTTAATAGTTATAATTAATTTTTAAAGGTTTAGTATAAAGTTAATAAGTTATTTATAATAAGCTTATATTATTTCTATATTAATAATATATAAAATAACCTTTAAAACTCTTTTTAATAAAAAAATTAATATAAGTTTAGTAATTTTATTATATTTCTTTTATAAATAAGTTAGCACTTAATTTTAAGCTATATTAATTATAGTATTAATTTAGTTTTCTATTATAAACTTACTATAATAAAGAAGGGAATTATAATAACTTTATAAAAAGCTATAGTTCTTTATATTAATATTTATTATTATTATATTACTTACTATATTTACACTTTAAGCTTAATATATTATTATAAAAAAGGGTAAATAAATATAATAAAACTTTTTATTATCTTTTTAAGTTAATTTAAGTTAATTTTATAGCGTTGTTATAGTGTAGGCGAAATTATAAAAGTTTTAAAATAAATTATATATTTATTTATTTATTTATTTATTTACTTTAGAGGGTATAGAGCCCTTAGCTAGTACCTTATCTTAGTAACTTATATAGAAAAAACCTTAAAATAAAGGGGAAAATCTATATATAGTAATAAATATAAGTGCTAAAAGAGCTTAAATTAAGCCTTAAGTAGTGCTTATTATAAAAATTAATATACTATTAACTAAGCTTTAATTATAATTATTAAAAAAAGTTTAATAAAAAGTATAAATAATATATATAAAAAGGTATATAAAAATATATTAAATTTAAAGAGAGGGGGTAAGGACTTTATAAGCTTAAGTTAAGCTTTATTTAAAGTTAAGTTAAGTTATTATAAAAGGTATAGTATACTAACTATATATTATAGAATATAAAGTAATATAGAAAGGTATAAAAGGTTATAGAAAGTTATAGGTTATAATATAGCTACACTACTAATTTAAAGGTATATTAATTATTAAATTAAGTAATTATTATATACTAAATTATTAAAAGTTATTAATTTAATAAATATTAAATATAGAATTAAATTAAGCCTTAATAATAAGTAGTATAAGTATAGTATAGTAGTAAAATAATAATTATTAATTACCTAAATAGGTTTAATATATTAATAAATAATTTAATAAATAATTTAAAGTATTACTCTTTTTTTATAAATAAAAGAGAACTCTTTTAAAGGTTTTTTCTCTTTTTCTCTCTTTTTCTTTTTATATTTAAATAAAAATTATAAATATCCCTTTCCCTTTTAAAGTTTAATATAGAGCTATTTTAGTTTTTATATTAAAGCTAGCTTAAACTTTTAATATTATATTAATTTTAAGTAATAAAGAAAATAGTTAGTTAATTAAAAATTAAAGGCCTTTTAATAAATTTTTAATCTCTTTTTATACTTATTTAAGCTTTAACTTTAATTTATATAAAGTATAAAGTAAGTATTTTTATACTTCCCTTACTTTATTAAAATAAAAAATCTTAATATTTATTACTATAATTAATTTAATAAGTATTTAATATAGATTTATAGTAAGGTTATTATAGCTAATTTAAATTTTAAATATTAGTTTAAACTATTTTAAATATATATAGCTTAATAAGTTATATTTAATAAGTTTAAGGTTTAATATAAAGCTAAGTTAAATATTAACTAAAATAAGCTTTATTTAATATAATAGTAGTTTATAATATAATATAAAAAGTTATAAACTTTTAAGCTTAATATAATTTAAGTAATTTAATAGTATTTAATATAAGTTTAACTTAATTCTTTAATAAAAGTATAGTAGTAACTAATATTATATAGTATAATTTATATAGAGTTATTTAATAAATAGCTAAGCGCTTTATTAATATTAAGTTAGCTTTAATATAAAGTTTAAATTAAGTCTTTATTATAACTATTAGCTATAATAGTATTTTTAAGTATAAAATATTAGTTTATATAAATTAAATTATTTATTTATTAAAGTAATAAAATAACTTAATAAAATAGTTTTTAATAAAAGTAAGTAAAGCCTATATTAGCTTTAAAGTAATAGTAAAGGGGTTTAAAAATAAAGAGAGAGAGAATAATAATAATAGTAATAAAGTAAAGAAAGAAAGGGTTTAAAGAAGAGGCTATAGTAAAAGAGGTATAAAGATATATAGGTAGCCCTATAGCTAGCTTTATAGCTAATAAGTTTAGGTCTTTCTATTTTCTTTTATTTTTCCCTTTATTTTTATTTCTCTTTTTTTTTTATTATTATTTTTATATTTTTTTTTTATAGAAATAAAATAGAACAATTTAGGGCTTAATTTAGTTACGTATTAATACTAATATAAATACTAAGGTGTAATATATTAGCGGTTTAGAGTAGTAGAGGTAAAGTAGTAAGGGGGCCTATATTAAGCCTATATTAAGAATTAAAAGGTGCTATTGTCTACTGCTATTTATTCTATAAGGCAAGGGCAAGTTAATAGTGCGGGAGGCAACTAGTTTTAAGGAGCTACTTTGCTAGGTATAATAAATTATATATATTATAAAGTATAAAATTAAAAAAGAGAGAGTATTAAATATATTACTTTAAAAATTTATATAAAAGCTCTCTCCTTAGTTATTAAAAGTGTAATTAAAGTAAATATAAATAAAGAAATAAATAAAATAAAACGCTTTAATATCTTTTATATAAAAAGGTTTAATTAAAGCTATCTCTTATAACCTTTTTAACTTAAGCTACTATTATAATAATTTAAGCTTTACTTTTAACTATTAAAAAGCTTTTAATAGTATTTTTAACTCTTTTTTAAACTATATAATAAAGTTTAGCTTCTTTATTAATTCAAAGTATAGTTATAGTACCTTTTAATATTACTTTTATATTTAAAGAGTAAAAAGTATTAATAAAAGAAATAAATAAAAAAAATAAAAAAAGCTATACTTACTTTTTTTATTTTAATTTAAATCCTTTATTAACTTTATAATAAAAGAAATTAATAAAGTATTTAAGTTTTTATAATAATTATTATTAAATTTATAAAACAGAGGCAGCTCTTACTGTCTTAATAGAGGCAGTGTATATAGCGTAGTACTATAGTAGCATTACTTTACTTCTTTAGCTAAATATCTCTACTACCTTTAATATAGTATATTATATATAATTTACTTATATTATAATTTTTACTAAATTTTTTACTTAAATAGTATATTAAATCTAAGCCTTTACTATATTATATAAAGCTTACTTTAAATTTAATAGTTAAATAATAACCTTTTATATAGTATTTATAAAGGTTCTTTAAGGGTCCTTTATATTTTTAATTCTTTTTTTACTTTATATTACTTTACTTTATATTAAACTTATAATAGTTAATTTAATATTAATACTTAGCTTTTTTAATTATAATAAAATTTTAATATATAGTTATATTATAAAAGAGATTTAAGTTTAATTTAAAACTATATAAATAATTTATTAAAATTAGTTTTATAAATTTAACTTAAAGTTTTATTTATAAAAAAGTAAATTTATTTATTTTAATAAAAAAAGATAATAAATAATAATATTAATTTAATTTAAAAATATAATAATTTAATTAATATAATTAACTTATTTTTTTAATATTTAAATCTATTATAAACTTTAATAAAAAGTTTATTAACTAAAGTTTATTATAAAATTAATATAATAATAATTTACTTTTACTATACTCTTTATATTTATATAAAAATACTTACTATATAAATTTAAATTTCTTTATATTTAAGTTATTTAAAGCTTTATTAACTATAATATAAGCTTATACTATACTTTAATTAAGTATAAAAATATAGCTAAAGATATTATAAAAGCTTTTATTATAAAATAAATTTATTACTTTTATATTATTATTAAAGTTTATAAAGCTATACTATAGTTTTTAATTAAAATTAAAATAATAGTTTCTTTTTTAAATTTATACTTTAATTACTATATTTAATACTTTTATAATAAAATTAAAGTAAATAAAATAGTTAATAAAATTTATATAGCTTATATTTTAATAGTAATTTACTTTTAATATAATATTTAATATAAATAATAATATCTTTATATTAAATATATATTATTTATAGTTTAATTATTATTAAAGTTTATTATATTCTTTATATTTAAAACTTTAAAATTAAACTAAAAAAAGTAATAGCTTTAAAACTATATTTAAATTATTTATTAATATTTAAATTAAAACTTTATTATAATTAAATAAAACTTTAACTTTTATTTTAAAAAGAAAATTCTTTAACTTTATTATAACTTTATTAAGTTTAAATTATTAACCTTTATTTAACTTTATATTAAAAAAAATTAATTTTAATTTATTTCTTTACTTTTATTATACTTTTAATATAAATTTATTAATATATTATTATTAAAGTAATTATAAAAATATTTATTACTTTAGTTTTTAATACTTTAAATATAATTATTTTTAACTTTTAAAGTTTAAAGTAAATTTAATTTAAAATTTAAAAGAAATTTATATTATATTTAACTATTTTAATTTTATATAATATTTAGTAAAGTAGCTCTTTAAAATAAATTATTTTTTATATTTTTAGCTTACCTTTACTTTATAAAAGAAATAATAATAAATAATAATACCTTTTAGCCTTTAATATAAAACTAATATAAGCCTTTTTTTTATTTAATTAATATTACTTTAAAATATTAGTTTATTATAATTAATATTTATATTAATATTAATATATAATTAATTATTTTATTTTTTAAAAAAAATAATAATAATAAAAAACCTAAACTTATTAACTATAAAGCTATTTATAAAGCTATTTATATATCTTTATATCTCTTTTACTATAGCCTCTTTTTTAAACCCTTTTTTTCTATACTTTATTATTATTATTATTTTTTTTTCTTTACTTTTAACTCTTCTTATTATTACTTTAATATTAATATAAGCTTTAATTACCTTTATTAAAAATTATTTTAATAGTTTATTTTATTACTTTAATAAATAAATAATTTAATTTATATAAACTAATATTTTATATTTAAAAATATTACTATAATTATTAATTATAATAAAAGCTTAACTTAAACTCTATATTAAAGCTAACTTAATATTAATAAAGTATTTAGCTATTTATTAAATAACTTTATATAAATTATATTATATAAAGTTAATTACTACTATATCTTTATTAAAGAATTAAATTAAATTTATATTAAATACTATAAAATTATTTAAATTATATTAAACTTAAAAGTTTATAACTTTTTATATACTATTATAAACTATTATTATATTAAGTAAAGCTTACTTTAATTAATATTTAACTTAATTTTATATTAAATTCTAAATTTATTAAATATAATTTATTAAAATATATATATTTAAAATAGTTTAAATTAATATTTAAAATTTAAATTAATTATAATAACTTTACTATAAATTTAAATTAAATATTTATTAAATTAATTATAATAATTAATATTAAAATTTTTTATTTTAATAAAGTAAAGAAAGTATAAAAATCCTTTCTTTATATTTTATATAAATTAAAGTTAAAGCTTAATTAAATATAGAAAAGAACTAAATATTTATTAAAAGGCCTTTAACTTTTAATTAATTAATAATTTTTTTTATTATTTAAAATTAATATAATATTAAAGGTTTAAATTAATTTTAATATAAAAACTAAAATAGCTGTATATTAAATTTAAAAAAAAGGGATATTTATAATTTTTAATTAAATATAAAAAAAAAGAAAAACCTTAAAAACATTTCCTTTATTTATAAAAAAAAGGCAGTACTTTAAATTACTTTTTAAATTATTTATTAATATATTACATTTAATTAAAAAATTATTAATTATTATTTTATTATTATACTTTATTTAAACTATTTACTATTAAAGTTTAATTTAAGCTTATATTTAAAGGTTATTAAATTAATAGCTTTAAATAATTTAATATATAATAATTACTTAATTTAATAATTAATATACCTTTAAATTAATAATATAATTATATTATAACTTAAGATTATTTATAACCTTTTATAACCTTTTATATTACTTTATATTTTATAATATATAGTTAATATACTATACTTTTTTTAATAACTTAATTTAGCTTTAAATAAAGCTTAATTTAAATTTATAATATCTTTATCTCTTTATTTTAAATTTAATATATTTTTATATACCTTTTTATATATATTATTTATATTTTTTATTAAACTTCTTTTAATAATTATAATTAAAGCTTAATTAAAAGTATATTAATTTTTATAATAAACACTATTTAAGGCTTAACTTAAGCCTTTTTAATACTTATATTTACTATTATATATAGGTTTTTCCCTTTACCTTAAGGTTTTTTCTATATAAATTACTAAAATAAAGTACTAGCTAAGGGCTCTATACCCCTTAAAGTAATTAAATAAATAAATTTATAAAAAAAGTATTTTTAAGTTTTATTAATAATATTAAAGTAAAGCTTATAATTACTTCTTTTAATAATTATAATATATATATATTTTTTATAAAAAATACTTTAATACTTAAAACACTTTATAGGTATTATAAATTAAAAAAGGAGGTTTATATATAAAAAGAAATATAAATATTAAATTTACTTATAGCTTACTTTTATTTTAATCATTTAATAAAAGTCTTACTTCCTTTAACTTTAAAGGCTAAAAGTGCTTTTTTTAAGCCTTTTATTAAAGGCTTTAAATTTTAAGTAGTTTTTAAAGGGTTAAAGCGTTTAAAAAATAATAATATAATATTATTAAGTGCTTTTCTTTACTTTATATAAAGTATTAATTATAAAAAGATATAAAGAAACTTAAAAGGGTATATATATTATATATCCCTTTAAAAAATAAGCTAATAAATATATTATTAGCTAAAATAATTAAGGTTTTTTAAATTAAAGATATTTATTATATATTTATTAATTTAATTAATTATAAGTATAAATTAACTATATTATAAGAAAAAAATAATTAAAATTTATAATTTAGCTATTAAAAGTAATATTTAAAAAGAAAAAAAAAGGAATTTAAAAGTAGTATAAAAGTTTATAGAAATTTTATAAAATATATTACTTTATAAATTTTAACTTTATTTTAACTTTACTTTTACTTTTATATTTATTAAACTTTAGTTTTAAATAATAAAAGCTTTACTTATATATATTTATAGCTTTTATTAAAAAGTATATTATTTAAAGAGTATAAATAAAGTAAGCTTTATATTTATATAAAACTATATATATAGTTAAACTATAGTAAAACTATTTATATAGTAGAGTTTATTCCTTTATTTTTTATATATAAAATGTATAGCTATTTCCCTTTATACCTATTTTCTTAGCTAGCTTAAATTATTATCTATTTTGCCTAAATACAAGCTCTATAAGGCGTTCATCCGCGCGAGAGATCACATCACATTAATCAGTGCTAGTAGGTACCCTTATCCGGGCAACACTAGGAGTCCATCAAGGCCACCTCAATAAGCTCTTGAAGGAATAGGTAAAGTTTATCACATTTCGGGAATCACAGAAATAGCGCACGCACTTCGGACTTCTCATGCATAAGCAGCTAAATACTGCTCTACAATGCTGTTCTACAATGCTGTTCCACAATGTTTGTGTCATCTTTCTTCACGCGTTGTGCTTCAAAGTCGGGTTGGACAAGGACTGGCGCGTTTATTTTGAAATTTATTAATTCTTTCTTTTTTTATTTGGACAAGGGCATTATAATGGGGGCTTCAGATGCAAATAATTCGTTTTAATAGTAACAGTCGATTCCGAGAGATGCAGGTTCTTCCTTTAGGTCCTTAGGCATCCTTGCTCTCTCCTACAAGGACCTTGGGCAGATGCCTAAGGTTTAGAAGTATGTACATAAGTATGTACATACATATGTACGTACATTTTATGCAGTAATGCCCAAAGTAGGCCAGGTGTGACTTTGAACGTGTGACAGTTCCCAAGTTCCGGAGCTCATAATGACGCGCCAATGTTGGTCAGCTTTTTAGTACAGAACGCCGAGAAATACTCATTCATGGCGTCGATAGTTCCATTGCCTTGCACGAGGGCGATGACAGCAGCAACATAACCATCCGGGCGGACCACGACCACAGAGCCCTTTGTCTCATCAAAACCCATCTTGGCGTGAGCTGATGCTTTTGCGTTGGGAAATTTAGCATCCCATCGATCATCTGCATACACATGATCCCGATATCGAGCTAAAAGGTCAGGTACTTCGCTCGATATCTCAATCTCTGCTCTCTTGGCCGCAAATATGGTGCAAATGGTGAAAAATAAGCTATGAGGGTTGTGTCTCTCGTAGTCTGAAACTGTGTCGACGTCCGGTCTGATGTAAGACGAATAGAATGATCTTTGACGTCCGAGGCCACGAGCGAGGTCCTTTAGTGCAGGCTTGGTGACAGAGGGATTTCCGGCAAAGATGAAAATACGGAATGAGCCATTCAACGGCACCTCTTGCTCCAGATGAACTACATTCGCATCCACCACCCTCGTCACATTCGAGCTGAGGAACATGTGCCCCGTCCGAAGCGTTGTCCCTTTGGGGTGCATGAGTGATGATGTTGCTGGATGATCTTGAGACCAATTCACATTATTAGCTCCATAGGACACTCCGTGACCGCTGGTCAATTCACAAGACTCCTTGAAAAACTTGGTGAATTCATCGTCCCTATCCTTGCCGTGATCGTCCAAGCTGTTGCTCGAGACGGCATCGACCTGGTTAGCGGTTGGTTGCCGTTGCGAAAAAAGCTTTGCAAAATGGTTATCGAAGTTGATTAGATTCTCTGCGGCACCTCTTCTTTCTGATTCGTACGTCTTGAGAAGCTCTCGATGGGCTAAACCACCCTCGACCGCATGAATCTTCCATGCCAAATTCAGTGCATCCATAAATGCCATATTCATGCCTTGACCCGCTTTCGGCTGTGTATAAATCCGAGGTAGAAAAGAAAATCAGTCAGTAATGGGTATCGGCCATGGGTTGTTAGTTGTCCGTTGGATTCGACGTAAGCTTGACTTACACTATGGGTGTGGCAAGCATCACCACCGAGAAACACTCGCAGATCCAGGCTGTACCTGTCAGATATCCCTTGGCTGATTGGATACACGGAATACCATTCCACCCATTCCCAGTCGATAGAATAGGTTTGTAGAATTTTCTTGGCTATTTCTTGGACTTGCCGTTGCGTTGTCGTTTTCCAGTGATGCGAGTGAGATGCGTTCAAAGACGGAATTTGAATATAGAGTCGAACCATGTTGTCCTCTCTAGGAATGACCATGAGTGATCCATGTTTACTATGAATAGTGCATTTCATCTATAAGGGCTGTCAGCACCCAGGCTCAAGCATCCGAGATTTTTGTCGGTGTCACGGACCCTGATGTCGGGGAAGTCTGTCTTGACCACACCGTCTATAACGGCCCAGATATGCTCAATAGGATCGATGTGTTTCATCTGGATATGGAGTAGCTGCCGGACAAGAGACCGCGCGCCGTCTCCACCAAACAGATATTTTGCTCTCACTATTTCAATTTCTGTTCCCCCGATGTGCTTCAACTCGACGTACACCGGAAAGTCTGAGTTGTCCTTCTCATCGGATCGGAATGCTTGTACTGTCCAGGGTCTTTGAATTCGAACACCATTCGATTCTAGATCATCGATGAAGACTTTCTCTATGCGACCTTGATGCAAAATGGTAGTAAAGGGATATCGTGCGTCTATGAAACTCGGACAACTAGCCCAAGTTCCAGTCCGAACAATATTATTCCCGAACCTATCCGGCTTCCAAAACGCGACTTCGTACACACGTGCTGGCCTATGAGCCATTATTGCAGCTTTAAGTCCCATATTTCGAAAGAGGTCTAACGAGCGTGGCTGTATCCCGTCAGCCCGTCCGGTTTTGGTGGGTTCTGGCCGGTTGTCAATATGCTTGATGCGATAACCCCATCTGGCCAAACAGGTTGACAGCATTAGGCCCACAGGGCCAGCTCCCACGATGACTATCAGTCGGGGGTGTCAGTCGACTCTATTTGTGTCCTGAAAATTGACTAGACCGCTTCGGATTCTATCGATTGCTTCGTGTTTTGGGCCTACCAATGTCATATAACTGCGACACGTCTTCTGCAGCGTCGAGAGCTGGCATGGCGCCTGAAGAGAAGGTGTTCAGTTTTCTTAACGAAAGTGAAGGCGGGGAGTGAATGCTGCGAGTTTCTGTACTTTGGGAAACAGGCTGAAGAATGGAGAAAGGGGACGAGACCGCCTGGGCAAGGTCGAAACGCAAACTATCTTCCACAATTGACAGGAGATAAAGGGCAAGCGACTCTACAGTACGACGAGATATCGGGGGATCTAGAGTCTAGAGTTTGGATGCAGGAGCGGTCCGAATTTATATCAGAAACGGCCGCCAACAGAAGCCACCCGGCGCCCACAATGCATGTACGAATCATAGTATCCTATTTGCCATGCTGTGAGAAGCGGATCGTCATTGTCCTCGCCAAGATTCGTGCCAAAGAGACCCTATTGGACTTTTGCGTGAGACATGGTCAGCTCTCCGCAGCGCTTATCCATTGCAGCAGCAACCTACATCGGTCATCAAGGCGAGAAGGAAAAGCCGCCGCATGACAGCTGGCATAGTTCTACTGGGCATGGAACGCCGGAACCCGGAATACAACAGCGGCAAATGATAGGGTGTCGTTGTTAGTGGTTGCGGAACATTGGCGAAGCAGGAGACGGGAGGACCGCTGCTGTGACTGGCGCTCGTAGTATGGAATCATGAATGTATTTTGGGGTATCGATCCGTTGACGAGGTCCGATTGTACAACAGGCCAGCCAAAGCGAGAAGCTCTTGATCGCGCTACCTCGTCGTGCCAGATCATCGGAAAAAAGCAGGATGTTGGAAGAGGGGCAGGAACTGCCTGGTGTCTACAGTATGTGACGTAAGATTATTCCGAAGGCCTCACTGCTGACTGCCGACATAGTCTCAGAGCCCAGGACTCTCAGTTGCGCAGTGCGGACAGCTGCATGCATGTGGATCCCAGTCGGGTCTTGACGACTTCTGGTGGCGTTTTCGGACTCGACTTGTCGGGAACTACGATCGGAAACTGTGTTGCTACAACGTCGTTGCATAGCTCCATGTCTGCCCGTCGGGCTGTCAGCTACCGGCCGTCAGCTACCAGTTGCCAGCTGGCGAGCAGTGCAGCGCACCTCGCGCAACCACAGGCAAGCTATTGTCACAATGATCCAGAAAGCACATGTATTTTCCGTATTGTTTTCATCGCTTCCCAGCTTTGCTGTGCGCGTAGACGAAATCGGTGCATGTCTGACGGGGAAGTTTGAAAGCCATTTCCCTGCTCCTCTCCCTATTGCTAGTCAATGACTGCGCAAAATCTCACATCCACTCTTTCACCCTCATCGTTGATTTGGTTCTGATGTTTCACCAAGGCCTGCATCAAGAAAACCCGCATAAACATGTCGTTCAGGCCGGGTCGATGCCACGACCGATCCCAAGTCGAGCGTACATGGGTCCATCGCCTGTAAAACGTCGGGTCCAGCAACCGCTGACAATACGTGTGAATTTGACCGAAGGCCAAATGGATAAACTGACTGAAGCGTAAGTCTCCAAAGCTGCTCGTTGAAACGCTCCTAAAATCTAAAAAAAAAACGACTCAAGGATTTCCCACAAAGTGGACGACAGTCCCAAAAACAAGGCAAGGCTCTCACGTCCCAAATGCAAAAGCCCTGCAAAAGATGACGACAGGTCGGATGGCTACGTACTGCCGGCTGTGGCCTTTGGAGATACCCAGCCTTCGCGCTCCGCCCTCCACAACAAACTAGAAGATCCGTTGCTGGATGAAGTACTGCAACGCAAGGCCACGTTGGCCAAGAGAAGGAACCGAACAACGCCATCTCCAATCAAAACATTGCCATCATCTCTGAATCCCAGGTGCTCAACAGAGCACGTTTCTCAATGTATCAAAAATCATAAAGACCATGAGATGCAAGAATTTGTGACACCGGGAAGCCGGAGCAGTTACTACGAAGAATCTACAAATATAAACACCCCATTTGGCAACCTAGAAATAGGGCAACCGGTCCATCAGGCCATCGAAAATAGGCACAATTCGGGGACAAATAATACAACGCCGGAGCTGCCATCCGAGTATCCCCGGAGGCAACAAAGTCTAGCGCAGAAGCTCAAACGATCACAAAATAGTGTCATTGAGAATGGGGGATGGCCGCATGTCTCATCGACAATTCTAAGCGATCCCTTGCCCTACCTTGCCACCAGAGAACGTCCTCAAAATCTGCATTCCATGCCCGCTCCGAGTTCTCAGAGTTCTCCGATGCCTTTCTATTTTCGCGGTCAAGGTTATCCAACTACAAAAAGAGGAGAAAAGACAATGATTGGATCTAATGGCTGGCTGGAGAGCACCGAGACATCTTTCGAATTCGGAAAGAAACCGCAATCCAAACGATCTGCCTTCGTTGACACCATCAAGAAAATTGCAAAGGACGTGGTATGCTGGTACCATACCCCTGGGCCGTATAATTAGGAACGTTGCTAATTTCCGATTAGACTGCTGAGTTCAATCCATCTTTCCGGCGACCAAATGTGACTGTGTCGGACTTTTCAAGTACTCAACTCGCCATATCGCTTGATGCTCGGGAGCAGAGCCTTTTGTATTGCGAGCTGGAGTTCCACTTGACGTCTGCGTTGAATGACTATCTCGTCTTGGAATTTGAAAAAGGCCATGTGCTTGTCACCAATCTGAAGAAAATTTCAGATGCTTGGCTCCAACACGGACGCCCGAGAGTCATCAGCTTCCGCTATGATCTCGAAACTCAACTCGAGTTGGTCGCGCTTCATTTGAACGAATTCAGTTTCTACGGACGGCATCAAAGCAATCCCTCGGAAATTTCTGGACTTCTCTGTGCAATGCAGACCAATGCGCGAGCCATGCGGATCCGCACATTTTGCCAGCCTGATTCTGTCATCGCGAAGCAGTTGATTGATGCTCAGTCATTGTTCAACCTGCTTAATGTTTCCCGTGCTCCTCAGCATGCCCTCGCCGAGATTGCACACTTTTTCAAGACGATAGTGGAGAGAGAAATTGGAGACCGCGAAGAGCCAGTGTGAGACGACGCAGAAGCTTGCATCAATGGCTAGTTAGCTGGCAAGTTTGTGGATAAGGCTGGTGCAGCTGCAGGTCTCAACGCAACAGCTTCTGCAGCACGTTGACTTTGTTTCACGAAATTTCTTGCCCTCGTTTGGTTTTCTGGGGACATTCCTCCGAGGCTTCTGTAGGCTACCTAAGTCATGAGGGGCAACCTCGGAGAGCAGTCAGGTGAGCTTGACGACCGTGGCTAGGATGACAAGCATTTTCAACAAGCCCCATATCTCTCAATCATACATAAACTGTTCGAGTCTGACTGGCAGAAAATTGACAAGTGTGGCAATTATCGGCCACTGTCATGGGTCGATGGAAGCCGTTAGAAATACGTTTAGGCACATTCTAAATTCCAAGTGATCCATGTCCCGAGGTGCTATTGATATCTGTAGCTGTGAAAGTCGGATTTGCGTCGATAATGCCGAGCCCCTTGCACGGCATGCGGCGGTTCCGGTCGCCTATTACCTGCATATGTTGCTTTTCAATGGTTCACGTCTGGTCACCTGCCTGTATAATAATAGATGAACCCTACTTGGGTACAACTCTCTCGACAGACATACATATTATGTATGTACATGATGTAGAAAGCAAGTACCTACGATGTATAAGTAGTATGTAAGGCCTGCTGGCTAGAGGCGGCGGTCAAATGCGGCAGAAAACGAAGCATGGAACTTTAGCGTCTGCACCCCGTCGATGGTCGAATCTGGTTGGTTCGTGCACCTCGCACTTGCGCTGAAGGAGGCAACGATTTTTTGGACAGGAGCTTCAACGGAACCAGCACGCCAGTCCGTTTGCAACCTTCACGATTCTCCTCGTCAATAACGCTGCCACAACCCCGTGGGTCACGGCCAGCACAGCACTACGACGGAACTGCCTTGTCGAGCACCTGGGCGATCAAGCTCGGTCACATCTCTCCCAACATGTCGTTCGGAGGCCAGACCCCGACCATCATCGTCCTCAAGGAAGGTGAGCTGCCCCGCCGCAACCCCGTCGTCGCTTTGCAACATGGACGCTCCGCGAGACGAGTCGAGCCGACGACGTACTGCTAAAGGAATCGCTTCGCCGCTAATCGCAGCCATCTCCCCCTAAAGGGACCGACACATCTCAGGGCAAGGGTCAAATCATCTCCAATATCAATGCCTGCCTCGCCGTCCAGGCTACCATCAAGTCAACGCTAGGTCCCTATGGTGGGGACCTGTTGATGGTTGACGAAAATGGCAAACAAACCATCACCAACGACGGCGCTACTGTCATGAAGGTTCGATGGGCTCTCGGCGGTTCGGAAGGATTTTTTTTACAAGGCGTTACGAGACTCTCGGACTAATACCATCCATCGCTAGCTACTGGACATCGTGCATCCCGCCGCAAGAATCCTCGTGGACATCGCTCGATCACAAGATGCAGAGGTCGGAGACGGCACAACCTCCGTTGTTGTGCTTGCCGGAGAGATTTTGAAGGAGGTCAAAGATCACGTCGAGCAAGGCGTCAGCGCTCAGATCGTCATCAAAGGTCTGAGGAGGGCATCTCAGCTGGCCGTCAACAAGATCAAAGAGATCGCTATCAGCACAAATGAAGGCAACAGACGCGATACGTTGAAGAAATTGGCCGCCACCGCCATGACTAGCAAGCTGATCAAGCGAAACACCGACTTCTTCACAGAGAGTAAGCTGACATGCCTGACCATCTTGATTGGTATACGATGAGAGCTAATTCAAAGTCGCCAGTGGTCGTTGATGCTGTCTTGTCCCTGGATCAAGGCGACTTGAACGAGAAACTGATTGGCATCAAGAAAATCCCTGGTGGATCACTCACAGAATCGCGGTTTGTCAACGGAGTCGCCTTCAAGAAAACGTTTTCTTATGCCGGATTCGAGCAACAACCCAAGTCATTCAAGAAGCCCAAGATTGTGTGCCTCAACGTCGAGCTAGAACTCAAGGCCGAGAAAGATAATGCCGAGGTCCGTGTCGAACAAGTATCAGAATATCAGGCCATTGTCGATGCCGAGTGGCAAATCATCTACAAGAAGCTTGAGGCGCTGCACAAGACAGGTGCCAAGGTCGTCCTCAGCAAGTTGCCGATTGGGGACTTGGCCACGCAGTATTTCGCCGACCGAGATATCTTCTGCGCCGGCCGTGTGACTTCAGAAGATTTGGAGCGTGTCGTCCAGGCTACTGGTGCGACCGTCCAGTCGACGTGTTCAGACATCCTCCCCGAGCACTTGGGCACATGCGGTAGCTTTGAAGAACGTCAGATTGGTGGCGAACGTTTCAATTTCTTCGAAGAGTGTCCCGAGGCGAAGACCTGTACATTAGTGCTACGCGGTGGAGCAGAACAGTTCATTGCCGAGGTCGAGCGGTCTCTGCACGATGCCATCATGATTGTCAAGCGAGCCGTGAAAAACCACATGATTGTGGGCGGTGGCGGTGCTGTGGAAATGGAGGTTTCGGCATACTTGCACCGCTTTGCCGACAAGAGCATCACCAATAAGCAACAAGCTGTTATCAAGGGTTTTGCCAAGGCTTTGGAGATCATTCCTCGACAGCTCTGCGACAACGCTGGCTTTGACGCCACCGACATTCTTAACAAGCTTCGCGTGGAGCACCGCAAAGGCAGTACCTGGGCTGGTGTGGACTTCAAGAGCGAGGGCGTCGCCGACATGGTGGAAAGGTTTGTCTGGGAGCCGGCCCTGATCAAAGTCAATGCTCTGCAAGCCGCCACCGAGGCGAGCTGTCTGATCTTGGGTGTGGATGAGACGGTCAGGAACGAAGAGAGTGCGAAGCCACAAGCGCCTGGGCAGCTTCCTCCAGGGGCTGCCCAGCGAGCAGTTCGCGGTCGAGGCCGGGGCATGCCTCGACGGTAAAGGGGTCATGAAGCATTTGGAGAACGGGTTTTTTTTTTTTTCAAGTTTTCCAGGAAATGATAAAAAGGGTCAAAAAAGTCGTTGTATGCTAGATATTTATCGAGTGGCGGATGAATAAGAATGGTCTGGCCGGGATCGGGTACATGTAGCACATTCCTGGGAGACAGTGAGGTATTATTGGAGGGTCTACATAATACGTGGAAGACCACGTCAACTGACTGCATCTTGAAGTCCGCTTTCCTCGTATAGAAAGGCCAATGTCCGGGATGCTCTGTTTGGCACTTTTTCTTTTCTTTTTTTCTTTTTCCATTTCAACTACAGAGTCCTCCGTGGTATTCCCCAGGACCACCACCCAAACGATCAAACCCCCTAACAAGAAAATTAATTTCAAGCATCCAAAGTCCGCTTTTACGGACCATGTGCTTGGATTGGTCAAGGCAGGCGCACAACGTCATGCCAAAAAAAAAGTGCAACTCAATGAACCATCTACCTACGCGCCGTCCTCGAACTCCACGGCATACAAGTCGGCGCCCCGAAGCTCCATCTTCTTGTCGGCGTCCACGCCGAGTCCGTCCACGTGATCACCCGTGTCATGCTCAATGAGCATTTCGAGATCTCGGTCCACGGCGGCTGCCGCGGCGGCCGCGTCGGGGTCTTCGGGGGGCACGTCCTCGGTCGCGTGGAGGAGTGCTTGGAAATCAGCATGGGGGTGGTAGTGGTCAAAGTGGACGTCGTCGGGCTGCGAGACGGGTTGGTGGTGGTGGTGGGTGATGATTTGGGGGTCGATGGGCTCGTAGACGGAGTCGTGGGCGGGGGATTGATCGTGGAGCATGTGGTCGTGGTGGTAGTCGTCCGAGTGCGACGGGTGCATCATTTCGTTGGAGGCCGGCGCGTCGCTGTCCGGGAGAGCCGCGTGGGAGGCCACGAGGCCGGATATCGCGGTCGGGTTGGCGTAGGGACTCGGATCGGAGGTGGTTGCGGGACAAGGATGTGAGATGAGGAGGTGCGGAGGGTCCTGTTGGAGGGCGAGAATACGCTGGGTGGTCGTGTCGTCGCACTCGAGAGATGGTGGCTGCTGCGGATTGAGGGACGTCAGCTGTCGATGATGGTCGGTGGTGTTGAACGCTTTCGACATGGACGAGCTGACGGGTGTCGTCGCCGCCGACCTCCGGGCGCCGCCGTGGCTGGGGGTTTTCCCGAGCTCCTTGCACTCGGCGCAGGCGCGGGTCACGTCGCTGACGGTTTCTTTGATTCGGCTCCAGTGGTACTTTTCGGCAATGGTGGCCGTGGTCTTGTTGATGCCACCGTGGTGGATGGCATGCACGTTGCGGGCGATTTCGTACTGCCGGACCGGGTCGGAGATGACCTCCTTGTCCTTGAGCATGAGTTTATCCCCCTCGAGGAGCTTGTAGTGAGTGGCGGCACTGCGCAGTCGGCTCTTCTCGGCGCGGTCCGCGCCGTTGGGGTATTTGCCGTATTTTAGGTAGAAGCGGATCTTGTCGAAACGCTCTTCGCTGACGAGATCGTCGCTTTCCCCCGGGACCAAGTCTCGTCCGTAGATGATGGCGTCAATGAGCCGATCCGGGTGGCTGCGCAGGTTGCCACAGGCCTTTATGCGACCAATACGCTTGAAACCCAGGGCGTCCCAGATGCGGCACGAAGCCACGTTGGTCTCGTACACGAGGTTGAAGACGCTGTACGTGTAGCCCAGCCGCGGCGCCCAGTCCATGTATGCCTCGCCCATGAGCCGGCCTACTCCACGGTTGCGCGAGGCGTCGGTTGTGATGAAGCTGGCGTTGCAGACGTGGCTACTCCGGCCTGGATAGTTTGGCTTTATGAAGAAACTGCCGAGGCATTCCTTTGCCCAGTCCTTTTCCTCCATGACATGGTCTGCACTGGCAATTTCACCCAGCAGCATGACGGCGGCAAACGTCTGAAACCAATAATGGGCAAATCCGTCCGTGGTGAAAGGGTCCATCATGGGATAGGTGTCGCCGCCTTCGATTTCGCGGTTGAGCTGGTCGCAGAGGTAGACCATCAACGAGCCGGGCAACTGATGCCTCGACACAAAGGGGACAATCGTCGCGATGGTCTGACGATCCCGCAACGTCACTTGGCGGGGGACAATGTCGGCCGGCAGTCCCAGGCTGTTGGAATCGGGGTCGGCAAACGGAGGCTGGCCGGAAACCCGATGAATAGTGGGGCCGGTCGGATCGTCCATGACGGCCGGCATGTTGGGCGGGTTTCGGGGAAATCGGGGGGGATCGGGGGGGATCGGGGGGGTCGGGGGTAATGCGACTCGGGCCGCGAGCTCAAACGATGCCGGGCAGCCTGCCTCCTCTCCTTGTGGGCGCCGTGTGGTTTGCGGGTCTCTCGATACACCGAACCCAGCGCGGCTTTTCCCTTGATGCTTAAGCTGCGTCACGCCTTCAGAGCCGGAGTTCTATGGGCATGGGACATGGAGCGGCCATGCTCGTGGATGACGTAGATGACGCAGCTGCACTGCACAGCCGATAGCCGATGGCCGATGGCCGATGGCCGATGCTCGATACGACGGACGTGATGGTCGAGTCACCCAAAGCACGAAACACGGACGACGACGGCGGGCGGCGGGCGGCGGCAGCACCGCTGAGGCGGGTTTCCGCGCCGGCAGCACGGCGGCCACGCACACCACGATGGATAAACGCGAAGACGGCGGCGCCGGGCATGCAAATGACACTTGACTCGAGTTGTGGAACCCGCGGTCCCGGTGTGCTGAAAAGTTCGGCGTGAGGTCGGCTGCCCGAGGAGGAGAACTGCGCAGGGCGAAGTTTCCGGTCCGCCTCCTCGCAGTGTCAGCAGATACGGCCATGGGCCTTTTGGGGCCCAGCAGGCGGCAGGCGGCAGGCAGCAGGCGGGCAGGCGGCGGCGCGGTGGTTGTTCCGGCCGCAGCCGGCTGCAATCATGGACACCACCAACCTGGCCAGGGATTCACCAACCAATCAATACATTCGGGTACACCCGTACACAAGTACATACCTACTTACTTGTATGTACCTCATACAACATACTTAGGTACTTAAAGTACATACAATACAGCCGAGCCACTCGCTACGTCTATTCCCTGCTATGATACAACAGTGCCATGTCCCCAACACGTCCACCACGCTTTTTACGCCCCAGTCGCTTTCTCGCCAGTCATGGCCAGCTCAATATGCGTCGTCTGCTGGGAAACATGCTGCAGTTGCGACTCAATGTCGGCAAGTCTCTCGCCCACGCTTCCCTGCTGCTCCTCGAGGCTCGACTGCGCAAGTTCTGGCGTGACCGCGGCATCTCCCGCGTCGCCTAGTGCCGCCTCGCTCATCATGCTGAGCATCTCCTTCTCCGTGACTTTGAGATCAACCTCGCTGTTTCTCAGCCTTTGCTGCTCCTCGAGGTTCGCTTGCGCATGGTCTGGCGTGACCGCGGCATCTCCCGCGTCGCCTAGTGCCGCCTCGCTCATCATGCTGAGCATCTCCTTCTCCGTGACTTTGAGATCAACCTCGCTGTTTCTCTGCCTTAATAGATTCTCTTCCTCTTCTGTGAAACCTTGTACGTTGGATTGCATTCTGCCCATGACTTCCTTGCGCAAGGAAACAGCAGCCTTGACTTCCTTTTCGATATGTCTCGTCAACTCCGGTGACATGTCCCAGGGAACCCTGCCACGGGACGCATCTTGCAGACGTCGCTCCTTGCCTTTCTGGCCCGCCTTGCCTAGAACTCCAGCAACGACTGCCATGGCCCGCAAGCTACAACATCCATTGCATTAGCTACGCTCTCCGGGCAGTGAATACTTCAAAATCCAACAAGGAAGAGGGAGACAGACCTGTCATCATTCGCGGGTATGGTGTATGTGACCCAAGAGGGATCAACGTTGGTATCGATGACACCGATCGTAGGGATGTTCTTGAGCCCGCACTCGTAGAGTAGTGTATAGTTCTCCAGAGGATTCAGACATACTACTAGATCCGGTAGCAGAGGTCTGGCCATGCCCTTATACCTATCGAAGTCCTCCAGCTCGCCGTCCAAATGATCCACGACCTTGGTCGGCTGTGTCTTGAGAATGACATCTCGGTTGGTGATCGCCCCGGGGGTCCATTTCGTAAAGAGGTGGCATGCCCCGGCCAGCTCAGCCGCTTTGGTCACAATCTCCATTTGACCTTTCCGAGTCCCAACGAAGAGCATGACGCCACCTCTATAAGCCACTTCCTCCACAACTCGCGCAGCACGTCGGAGATGTGCCGCAATGGTCTCGAGAGAGATGATATGAATGCCTTGTCGAACACCATATATATATCGAGAATTGGCTGGATTCCACAGCGACGTGTTGTGGCCCATGTGTGCTTGTGATGCCAACAACAGCTCCAACGACAGATCCTCTGGTCCAGGGGGGTTGCTGATCAGTTCGGAAGGGACATAGCGCTTCGTTACGTCCGATCCGATGCTTCGGGTCCTTTTTTGAATCTGTCGGAATTGTGCGAATTGTTGTGCAGGTGTGAGCACAGCTCCGGCATGTCCAATCGCATGCGATTGGGTCCAAGAAGCTCCGCGTTCCTGGGTCGAATCGGACCCGAGGCTCATGATGAATTCTTGCACAAGCTTCTGCTTCCTCTTCTTAGATGGCGCCGCCGGTGCAGAACTAGGCAAGGTGGTCGAGATGCTCGACGCGAGCCACGACGGCGCAGGTGCATCTTGTGTTTGCTTCGTCTTGACTTCAGTCGACATTAATCTGAGCGCGGATCTCGACATGGGGGGTGCCAGGGCACAGCCTTTTATGAGATTTATCAGCATGTAGGACCCTGAAATGGCAATTTTGTAAAACTCACCATGCCTCACGAAAGCGTTCCTCGGTATCATCTCGTTGACGCGTGCCGGCTCGGAACGCTCTGGCGTTCCCAGTCCGTGTGAGCAAGATATCTTTTATCAAAATTAATGAGTTCGCCATTGGCAGGAGTCGATGGTAGGGTGCGTGTAGCAAGCTTCGAACGAGGCCGGCTGATTATTTTTCCGATCCGATCAGACGAGGACGTCAACACTCTTACCAGACAGCTTACTAATCAAGTGCACTTCAAGGTACTTAGGTACTTAGCTTTAGAAATACATAAAAAGTACCTACATATGTACATACAATTTGGCAGAAACAACACAGGAAAGAAAAGAACTCGAGGGCCGACAAAATACTGATTAATAACAAAAGCCGTAGTAAAAGAAAATGGGAAAAGAAGAAGAAGAAGAAGAAGAAAAGTCTTTCTGTATCAGTGACAAATTTAACTTGTTGTACTATGTATATGCTCACGGTCGTGCGTTGCCGATCTAGGGGTTTTAATGGTATTATAATGGCATGCAGAGCTGCTCTTATTTGCTCGAAACCCTGGCTATGGTGAAGACACCCACAATAACCACGGCAAGGGTAACAATGGCACCAGGAAGCAACAGGTCGTTGGGAACTCCTGCAATGACTTGTGCTTGCACAGCAGCAGTTTTTGTTCTCCGCGACCGCCGACTTGTTGCGTGATCTTGGTCCTCTACCTCATCCTCGTCGTCGTCGTCGTCGGTGTAAGCCCTGTGGCGTTCGCGCAGGCCAGGCGCAGTTGGTGTTTGGGGAGTGCAAATTACCGGTGTCTCCATAGCGGGATGCGCGGTAGCCGGTGGCTTCTCAGGGTCGTGAACGAACAAGTCAACTTTCTCACGTCGGCCATGACGGGCAAGCACGATTGCCTCGAGCAGGTCGCTGTTTGTGGTAATGGACACGGTATCGCCCTCGTCGTCCATGTAGCTCAACGCGAACCCAGAACAACTCATCTTGCCGTCATCAACACTGGGGGCGCCTCCAATGGAGTCCACTTCGTTGCCGAGCTTGTCGGCAACCGCTGCGATGAGAGCCTCCATTCCTTGCGACGCTACAACTTGCAGGCGATGAACTCGGCCCGAAGGAGCCTTAAACTTGAACGGAAATGGAACATCGGCAGGATTCTGCTCAGGAGTCTCTGGCGCGACAGAGTGGGGTGGTGATTCACCACCCACGTGAGAAGCAGAATCTCCAGGAGCCACACTGTCTCCAATTCGATCCCTATTCACATCAGGAGACATTATGCGCGAACCAAGATTGGTATGATGATGACTGTGGCTTCCATCACCCGACATCATAGATTCTGTCTCGTGATCCATGGAGAGCCAGAATTTGTTCCAAGCTGGCCCTTCACCATCTCCACTTGACATAGTGTTGATTTGCTCAAGAGTTGCGTACGTGAGTTTGAGTACGTCAACCATGCCAACAATCTCTCCTTCTCCATTCATAACAGGAAGGTTGAGGTAGTGTCCGTCTGATGACATATTAGTATTTTTGATACACGCATTGTGTAAGACGGGATTGGAATGCTTTACTGACCATGCATTTTACGCAGAGCAGCTTGAATAGTCATGTCCATAGGGGCAAAGTCAGGATGGGGGGTCATGACACGAACGACGCTGCAGTTTGCAGGATCAAGACCGGGGGCAATGACGCGCAAAACCACGTCCTTGCTAGTAAATATCCCAGTAATAGCACCAGAATCTTGGACCAATACGGCGGTGGTGTGATTCTCCTTCATCATTGCTGCAGCTTCTTTGACTGATGTTCTTACGCTGACTGTGGTTGGAGGAATACCGTTCAAGACCGACTCCAAGGTTGGACCAGACATTTTGGATCGTAAGGCCTCGACATATTGGATGATTTGTTGAGGCTGAGTAGAGCCAAGTTCAGAGTGGACACCTTCCAAGGCATCATAGAGCTTTCTCGAAGAAGAATATGCTCGCTCGAGCTTCTCCATAGCATCATAGAAGCACTTTGTGATATCAAGGACACCAGAGATATCTTGATTTTCATCCATGACTGGCAAATGTCGAAATCCCTTACGCACCATCAAATCCAAAGCATCAGTCGCGCTGGTATCCGTACGAGCGCAGAGCGGATTCTTCGTCATGATCTCGGCGATGGTGACATTGGCGGCCTTTTGTCCCGCTCCCACTACACGAAACGCAATGTCCTTGGCAGTAAATATGCCGGCAATGCGCTCGTCGTCATCGGTCACTAAGACGCAGTCTTCTCGTTTGGCAGCCATGAGCTGAGCAGCTTCGGATACAGTAGTGCTAGGCTTTATTTGCAGCGCAGGACTAGGCTTTAGGGCTAAGACTGTGCCGGGAGGAGCTTTACGCGTATGTCTGGCTCGGTTCGTGAGATGCTTCTTTTTGGAGAGATCGTTTTCCATTTTTCTTCGAATGGCCTACAGAAGATGGTGTCAGTAACAATTGTACCTGCGACTTCGACGTTTCATTGCCATCACTGGGGCGGTGAGGCGTCGGTGCAGCCCTTCATGACTGAGTCGCCTCTGGCAATGCACGTACCTCATCACGCTTGGATTGCTTCTGTCTACTGGCACTAACAGATGAGCTCGACTCATTGGGTTGAGGATGAGGATCTAGAGCTGGGCGTGGAATGTTTGAGTTGGCTGGACTGTTGGTGTTGAAGGGGATGGCTCCCCTGCCCTGATTACGATGGGACGTCGTCCCCCTCATGGTGTTGCCCGACATCGCGAACAGAATCGACGGCTAAGCCCGTGCTAATGAAGACTGAGAAAGCGCCTGTGGGTTATATCGACAAAGGGGGGGGGAGGGTGTGACGATCGCCGGAACTGCCGATGCCAGATGGAAAATACGGGTCAGCCAAGTCATCCGGACGAGGATGCCGGGATTTGGCAGGAGACTAAAGGAGACGAGAAGACGATGTGTGGACTGTGGTCCGGCAGAAGGCGCTACGTTGTCCCGGTGACAGGGGTGATGGAGGGCTCAGGTGCTCCCATTGGTTGGACACTGCTATAGGACCACTAACACTAACAGGGCCATGGGACGCTGCCATCTCTTGAGGAAAATGTGAGCTGCCTTGCTTGGCTTCTGGTACTTGTTGTCTTGGCCAACAACGTTCAGTATTGCAATGTCTATCTCACCGCATTACACTTTGCCCTGGAAGCCTTCGAATGCGTCATGACGGCTGTAGTGCAGAGTCTAATTACTAGGTAGGGACGTACATACTTATGTACATTCATAAATCCATAAGTACATCAAACGTACATATGTACATACATATGTACATGGACAATGTACCTCTTTCAGCTGGTCACTCATACTTACTTAAGTACCTAGGTACTTAAAGTAGTGTTTGCTCGCCATTAGGGTAGATACTCCTGATTTCACAGCCACAGACGGCTCTCCACGAACCAGAATGTCTGTGCTAACGCCGGCAGAAACTTCAGTACAGAGTCTAGTTCCTCTTCCTTTGTAATCGATGTCTGCTACATGTGTACATGTGCCCTGGCAACCAAGGAATATCACTGCAGGTTGCCACCTTGGAGTGAGGATGCGACGAGGACCTCCACGGTCGCTGATGGAATATTGGAATGAAACAGATTGATATTCACTGAACTCGACCGCGTAATGAGTAAGCAGGTAATAGGCGTATCGCGAATGAACTTTTGTCACACTGTCAAGTCAGCCTTGCACGCACCCTAACTGCGATCAACGCAGCGGGGAAAGCAATTGTGTCCGTGCCATGATGGCCTCAATGACGAATGCAGTCCTACTGGTATCGAAAAGCTCATCTCGCATGTAATAAAAACAAAACAGAGAAGACATCTGTGAGACGTTCTGGCTATACTGTGTCATTGGGCGCCATGGTGACGGTGACGTGGTGACATGGTGACGTGGTGACGTGAGGTGGCCGATGTCGTTGCCCTGGTAACCAAGTCAACAAGGACTGGGCTAATCACACTGAACCAACTCCCATCCGAACCCAGCCATTCATATTTGCGTCTTGAGCCCAGTTCACATAACTTCATTGTTGCGCCATACAGCTTCCAGTAACAGTTGAGAAAAGGACCAGTTTCAATTGAAAATCATCCCTCACGAGGTTGAGCGATCTCGAGCGGCCTCAACCTTGCTCCTTGAAACACCCACCCCCCAGCCTGAAATAAGGCTTCATTTATAAGTCAAAGAACAAAGGTGCCACAGTCGACTTCGACTGAGAACAACGATACTTATTAGCCCGGCGCTCTGTGCTTGCGCTGCGTGAGGTAAAGTCTTGACGCATTGGCGGCATGAATCAGAAATATCTGAATGTTGCTAACACTATATTCAGTTTCGGACCCAAACGGTTCCCAACCGACGACAACTTCCTTGATCCGGACTCCCTTGCAAATCAACATGCTGTCCAATCCGCCCAACAGTGTTCATGCCAGTCAGAGGCAGCATCGCCGCCAGAACTCGACACCCTCTGCTTTCGAAGGCATGACCCTGTCACAGTTGCCAAATGCCGACAACAGACGACAAGCCATGGCTCACCGCCGTGGTCTCAGCCTGGATACCAGGCGAAATCAGATGATGAAACATGCGGCACAGCAAGATATCAACAAGGTAAGAACTGATACTAACATGACAGGATTAGCAAATACTCCGCAGCATCACATTCTGCAAGAAGCGCAGCAGCAACGCATGCAAGCACGCCCGGGCCCCCAGCAACTCCACTACGCCTCGATGGCAGAGAAAGATGATGAAAATTTCCTAATCTCGCCGCATGGTACTCCGCAGTCGCAGCGGTTCGACGCGTCATGCTTCGATGGCGTGCCTGTACAGTTTCCCTACGATGGTAGCACATGGAACATGATGATGCAGAAGAACCATGACAACTTCACCAACAACATAGCCGAGAGCAAGAACTTTGAGCTGTATTCCCATGACAGTGCTTTGTCGACGCCCACCTTCATGACTTTCTCAGACAGTACTGCTGGTCAGCCTTGGTCAATATGCGACGAGGCCGCCGAGAGGCGGAGCACTAGGCGAATTAGTAACGGTATCATGGAGCGTGTGAGCAAGTTTGAGAATATGGGCATGGAAGGCCCTCACAGACCTACTACACCTTCAAATCAGGATGGAACCAGTAAGCTACGAGAAACTGAATGGCAAACTCATTTCACCCCTTGCTAAACTCGCGTGCCAGACTATTTACCCCCTACCCCAACGGACACTCCCCATAATCGCATGGCCAAGCAGGAAGTGCGCCCGTCAAGGTTTTCCGGGAGTTATGATGAGTCAATGGAGGAAACTATTAGGCCGTTCCGCGGCAACCATTCCAGTCAGAAGGCTCAGTCAATGTTCGCAGAAATGAGACAACAAGCAGAACAAGAAGCTGCCTTGCCTAGCTCACCAAGAACTACTAGCATTTCTGAAGAGTTTCAAAATGCCCAAGCTGAAAGCCAGCATCCAGATTTTATGAGCATGCACACTTTACAAAACGAGTTTGTCGGAATCGAGGACCAGAATGACGCGCTCGAGTACTACGAATCTGATGCCTCACAATCCGCATCAGAGTATTCAAAGCGAGCATCACCTGGGGCGTGCGACGATATGCGTTTTGACGAACCTTCTTTCGGGGGCAGACCAGACCTCAAACCCCTTCTGCGACCCGAATCGGTGAAATCGCCGAGGAGAACTTCACCTCACCGCCGGACGGAGTCTGTCGCTAGTATTGTCAGTGCTGCCAGCATCGCTGATATTGTTATCGAAGAGACTCGCACAGATACCGGCGTGACGCTTGAAGAGATCTCGCAGTATATTCTCAGCCCAGAGACTACCGAAGGCAAGTGGACGTGCATATTTGAAAAATGTCACAAGAAGTTTGGGAGGAAGGAGAACATCAAGTCACACGTCCAGACGCATCTCAACGACCGGCAGTACCAATGCCCCACGTGTCTGAAGTGCTTCGTCCGCCAGCATGACCTTAAGAGGCACGCGAAGATCCATACCGGTGTCAAGCCATACCCCTGCGAGTGTGGCAACAGTTTTGCCCGCCACGACGCTCTTACAAGACATCGTCAGCGCGGAATGTGCATCGGCGCCTTTGACGGAGTAGTACGGAAAGTCGTGAAGCGAGGTCGACCGAGGAAAAACCGCCCCGAAATGGAATCGAGATTAGAAAAGTCCGCCAGGACGAGGAAGAAGGCCATGTCCGTCAGTTCGGTCTCTTCTTTTTCTGGATACTCTGACAGCTCGGCGCCTAATTCCCCAGAAGACGACTACAACCGGGTCGACGAGATAATGGATTTGGACATACTTGGCAACGGAACCCATTTGATGCCATCCATGTCAACCGCACCAATGCCGGTTTTTGCGCCAAGAAATGCCAACCACCCTGTTGCTACGTCTCCAGTTGTCAGCGTGCACTCATATGTGTCTCCAGAAGCCATCATGGACAAAGCTCCGTCGCATCCACCGACACCATCCAAGAGCACGACCAGCCAGTACAACACATCGCCAGAGCTGCCAAAATTGTCATCGCCGCCTGCAGTACAATTCTTCGACATGGAGCCCAATGCCTCAGCAGTGGTTGACGATCTGGATGTGATGTCATCCACCACTGCAATGATGGGGGCGCCTGACCTGACTGGAAATTTGTCCATGGGCATGAGCGGCCAAGACGACTTGCTCCTTCAATATAGCTCTGACGATGGCTTTGCACAGCTGGACCGTGATCCAAACATGCTCTTAATGGCCAAGTTTGACGATGAGTTTGACGAGACTGTTAGCATGTTTACGAACAATGACGGCATGCTCTTCAGCAGCACATGATTTTCTTCTTCTTGAAACATTTTTGTGCGAATTTGGTAAATGCTGCCACATGTTTTTCGGCATCTAAAAAAGACGGAATTTTGCTTCTCTGTGTACGAATAGGCTCTTTGGGTACGGTACGGATGTCTGGGTTTACTTGCGATCTTGGTTGCTTCGCCATTCTGTTGCTTGTTTTGACTTGTTATGAGGGACTAATGCGGACGCTTCCTACGAATAAATCATGTAAAATAATGACGGGACGGGCTTCGGACTGGGTATAGAAATGGAAGTGGCTGCGATACAGGGCGAGCGGGCGTTGGATTTTCGTAGTCGGACAAGGGCACGAGGTAGCGGTGACGAATCGATCTGCTTACCTTTACTGCAGTGCATTCGAGCTCGCACGCTTTACTGGCCACCGTAGAATCCATCGACTGATTGCCGCGTGAACGCTGTTTGTTTTCATACTGGGGAAATAATCTGGAATGGGAAGATTTCTTCTCATAGTCATGTTACATAGACGCGTTGACGACGTCGCCAGTGCACAGCGACGACCAACGAGGCCCGTCGTCACTCACCGCCTTGGCTTCTCAGGCAGAAAAAAGCAACCACAATCCGGATTCCAGCCCACCACGATTTCGTGCGGGTCGCCGCCAGCCAGCAGCATGCGAGATCACCGGTCAGTGACTGAAGACGCACGACGACACCAATAGATTCCAAGTGAGACCGGAAACTCTCAACATGTCGGCCGCGCAGCTCCTCAACCCCAAGGCCGAGTCTCGCGTACGTTGCGGGTTCCCTGACAAGTCTTTCGTGACGTTTTGGTGTCTTGCAGAGATGTCCATGCTAACTCCCATCACTAGAGGAGGGGCGAAGCTCTCAAGGTCAACATCAATGCTGGTATCGGACTACAGGATGTTCTCAAGTCCAATCTCGGCCCTCTGGGCACAATAAAGATGTACGGTTATCCTGTAAACGATTGTGATGATAATCTTCCGACTGCTGACTGCGTTACTCAGGCTCGTTGACGGAGCTGGACAGGTACGGTTACGAAAGGCTCCCGCTCCCGCTCCCGCTCCCGCCTTCGCCTTCGCTTTGGCCTTCGCTCAGAAAGAAAGACAACAAAACTGATAATCCCCCGGCATAGGTCAAACTCACAAAGGATGGCAACATTCTCCTGAGAGAAATGCAGATTCAAAACCCTACCGCCGTTATGATTGCTCGTGCTGCGACTGCTCAAGACGATATTTGCGGTGACGGTACTACATCCGTAGTGCTGCTCGTGGGTGAGTTGCTGAAGCAGGCGGATCGATTCATTTCCGAAGGACTACACCCTCGTGTTATCACCGATGGATTTGAGATTGCCAAGACCGAGGCTTTGAAAGTTAGTTGACACTTCTCGTGACGCTTCTCGCTCCACGCATCACGCCCTGACGCTTTCCTTGTTCTATTCTGTAGTTTCTAGACAGCTTCAAACTCGCCAAGGAGGTCGATCGAGAGCTTCTCCTCAATGTCGCCCGCACCTCTCTGGCCACCAAACTGAACTCGACACTAGCGAAGCAGTTGACACCAGCAATCGTCGATGCGGTTCTCGCCATCTACCAGGCCCCTGCCAAACCAGATTTGCACATGGTCGAGATCATGAAGATGCAGCATCGTACCGCCGCTGATACGCAGCTCATTCGTGGTCTCGCTTTGGATCATGGAGCTCGCCATCCTGATATGCCCAAGAGACTCGAAAACTGCTACATTCTGACCATGAATGTCGGCTTAGAGTACGAGAAGACCGAGGTCAACTCGAGCTTCTTCTACTCTAGCGCTGATCAACGAGACAAGCTTGTGGAAAGCGAGCGTCGCTTCATTGACGCCAAGTTGAAGAAGATTGTTGAATTGAAGAAGGAGCTTTGCGGCACTGATGGCAAGAAAAACTTTGTCATCATCAACCAAAAGGGTATTGATCCATTGTCTCTCGACGTACTGGCCAAGAATGGCATCCTCGCACTTCGACGAGCCAAGCGACGCAACATGGAGCGATTGCAGTTGATTTGCGGCGGCGTTGCGCAGAATAGCGTTGAAGATTTGTCCGCCGATGTGCTCGGCTGGGCTGGCCTGGTTTACGAGCAGACCCTTGGCGAGGAGAAGTACACCTTCATCGAGGAAGTCAAGGATCCCAAGTCCGTGACACTCATGATCAAGGGACCCAATCAGCACACCATTTCCCAAGTCACGGATGCGGTAAGAGATGGTTTGAGGAGTGTCTACAACATGATTGTCGACAAAAGCGTCGTTCCTGGCGCCGGCGCTTTTCAGGTCGCTTGTGCCAGACATCTCAAGAGCGACAACTTCAAGAATTCAGTCAAAGGCAAAGCCAAGTTTGGTGTCGATGCCTTTGCTGACGCCCTCCTTATCATTCCCAAAACACTAGCTGCCAATGCCGGCCATGATGTCCAGGATGCTCGTAGGTGTATCACAAACGTCCGGCCTTATGGCCCATTTCCGCGCCGATGCTAACATGTCTGATTACAGTTACCAAGATGGAAGACGAATTTAACGACGGCGGTGTAGTTGGTTTGAATCTCGAGTCAGGAGAGCCCATGGACCCCGAGCTGGAAGGTGTATTCGATTCTTTCCGTGTGCTGAGAAATTGTATCGCCTCCAGCTCCGGGATTGCATCGAATTTGCTGTTGTGTGATGAGTTGTTGAAGGCTCGACAAATGGGACGGGCAGCGGGACCAGGACCTGGAATGGACGGCCCGGATGACCACATGTAAATAATATACCAGCATAGACGTTTTGGTAAAGATTTAAAAGGTTTTTACGATGGGGTGAATTTAAAAAAGCTATCTTCGAAGCCAAGTGAATCTTGTCGCGAGACTCAGATGTCGATAGCTACGACTGGTGTTTCGTCGCTTCTCCAAGAAGAAATACCTACACACATGTAAGAAGTATGTACATGTGTAAGTATATGTATGTATGTATAAATGCAGTTGGGCAAATCCGTGCACTTTTTTTTATGTTGAAGTGTTGCGACCCCGCAGCCCCACGACGTCCCTGGATTCTTTTCTTTTTTTTTTCCGCCATGCCGCCAACCCCGCCAAAAGACAAGCAGACGGGATAAAAAAAGGAAAAGAACGAGCGACCGAAAACATCACACTGGCATACTCAGCTGATTGCAAGACCGAGCCTGCGATAAAGGAAAAAAAAAAACGGTGAGCTATTTTAGCAAAATGGCTGCATATAACTCGGATTCCTCAGAAGGGGAATTCACGGAAACCAAAGTCCTCCTGGGATATGCCTCGAGGGACGCGGAAGACGAAACTATAAGCAAACTAGGTGGCACACCCGTACGTGCCTTTCTCCTTCTAGCGGTGGAAAATCTCTTGCTGCGCTGAACGCGTGTTGGAGTTGCGACTGAACTGACACGACGCAAAGGATTGGCTAGATGCTGAGAAGCCGCCGTCTGCAGCTCTTGCTCGTTGCGCATCCTGCAAAGATCTCATGGTCCTCATCCTACAGCTCAACGCCGAATTACCAGAGAAGTTTCCAGGCCATGATCGCCGACTATACATTTTCGCTTGCAAAAGGGCCTCATGCCGTCGCAAAAATGGGAGCATCAGGGCGCTAAGAGGAGTTAGAGCATGGGGCGACGAGGAAACCATGAGAATGTCAGAGGCAGACCCTGTGCCGAAACAAGAGGAACCGAAATCGACAACGACGAACAATAGTCCGGCGCTGGGCGATGCCTTGTTCGGAGGAAACGCTTTCGGCGGAGGAGCCCCGACCTCAGGCGCGAATCCGTTCTCTTCCAGCAACACAAATCCTTTCGGCACGCAGAACAGCTCGAGCAATCCGTTCAGTGCTTCGTCTTCCCAAAGCCCGATGTTCCAGTCGCGAGCGCAAGACTCAACAGCTTCCACGAGAGGTCAGGAAGTCGAGGAAAAAGAGTCTTCCGAGTTGAGCAGGACATTTGCGGAGACGCTATCTCTCAACAATAATGACAGCAGCGGCAGCAGCAACCAGGTCGCGAATTCCCCTCCACTTTACGAATCATGGCCACAGAGCTCGTCACAGCCTACACCGTACCCGACTCTGTACATTGCCGACGCTGAATACGAAACCCTCGACCTGATGCCCGTCAAGATCCCGGAAAATGCACAAATCGAGGCGGCTGATGCGCCGGAGACGGTGTCGGCTCTAGATAAAGAAGCGTTCGAGTCCTCCATGGATGCGACATTTCAGAAGTTTGCGGATCGTCTGGCCCAGAATCCGGACCAAGTGATTCGGTACGAGTTTGGTGGCACCCCGCTCCTATACTCCAAGACGGATGCCGTCGGTCAGAAGCTCAGCAAAGGCTCCATCCCAGGTTGCTCCCATTGTGGCGGCAGAAGAATGTTCGAAGTCCAGCTTACGCCGAATGCGATTACTGAGTTGGAAGCAGACGATATGAGCCTGGAGGGCATGGAGTGGGGCACCATCATCGTGGGTGTATGTGAAAAGAATTGTATTCCCAGATATATCGAGAAGGGTGAGCCTGGATACCTTGAGGAGTGGGCTGGAGTACAGTGGGAGGAGCTGGTGAAGCAGAAGTAGACGATAGTCACGGACAAAATATTCCTGTCACGCACAGGTCGAGACGACAGGATCGTCGTATACACCCCTGAAATCGTAACCAGTCCCCTGATAAACCCAGATTTTGACCCAGCACATCTGCGTTCTATGCAGAGCCTAGATTTACATACCGCTAATACAATGAGATGTTCCGATTTAACGCCCTGAGTGGATATTCCTCCATGTCTTTTTCTGTTGGATGAAACCCCTCCTTCCTCGATGATAACCTCGCACCACCTTGCTCTTTGCATATGCACAACGTAATGCGCTCACCCATTCCGCGGTTCCCGAGCTTGCGGTTCCCGAGCTTCATCGTAATCCATAAAACCTAGCCCACCAAAATCACTTCTCTCCGCCCTCGTTTTCCCATCTGCATATATTCAACGAATCATATCAGCTTGCGGTCGGCGGAAAAGGATAACCCCAGTTTTTCCTGTCGTTCAAACCGTCTCTTCCCATGAACGTCGAATCACTCTTGAGAACTGCTCGACGCTGACGTCTTCACGAATCTCGGCCTTCTTTGCCTCATTCTCGGGGTTAGAGGGAATCTTGATGTTGCCTTCTTCATCAATGGTCCAACCAGCGACTTCGGTGACAAACGTGCGCGTGGCGTCTTCGTTGAGACCGAGCCACGACTCGAGATGGGTAAGCTTGAGCTCCCGGAAAGCCTGCGAGATCAGTCGGGCGATGGTGTGGCGGATGGTGTCTTCAAAGCCTGAAATGTCGGCAATCAGGTCGGCGCACAAATCATCGCCGTCAACAGACGCCCAGAACTGCGCGTACTGGGAGCCTTCGAGCTGCGAGTTCAGTGAGCGCAACTTGGTCAGGGCCTCGCCGAGCTCGCCAGTCGCAGCAACGGTAGGATTGATGAGATGAAGAGTGAGAGAGAACTGAGGGGACGGAAATAAGGTCATTGCTTTGACCAGGATATTGGTGACGACTTCATCCTTCAATCGATCGGGGTTTAGCTGGTATCTAATATTTGACGCAGTTATTGAGTTTCTTTGTTAGCCACATATGTTCTCGACTGTTGTATGAGGCAATAGAGACAGTTGATATATAGGTTGGTTGGAAATGTGAATTGGAGTCGGTAAGTAGACTTGGAGGGCGCGAAACTTGAATAAAGCTTGTCGCTATCAGGCAATAGGGAATATTGACAAAACATCACTCATCAAGCTCCCAAGACTTTATGTGTGCACGCGGGACGCAAATCAACCAAGTACAACAAAGAAAACATATTTTGCCCCTTTCTCCTCTCGTATTTTTTTTTAATTTATTTATTTATTTTTTCTTGAAGAGAGACAGGGCGAAAAGGAAGTCAACTCACAACTTCAACAATGTTCGATTGGCATTGGAGTCGCAAAACTTCTGCTCGCATTGCTCCTGAAGGTAAGTTTCAAGAGCACTGACGGCCTCTGGATTATAGCGCTCGAGGCCGTTGATAATGTTGGTGATGTAATCTGGCCGCTCGGGCGGGTCCTCGCCGTTCATTCTGTCGGTTTTTGAGGAGTGAATGGTGAGGAGATGAAAGTCTGCTCGCGGAAAGAGGATGGTGATGGCGGGGCAGAGGGAAGTTTTCGGCGGTTTGTGTGAGGAGGTCGCTTGTGCGCACGTCAAAGGGGCTTAGCGCACACGGAATGGGGCTTGTTATTTTGTGGCTGGTAGAGTCCAGAGGTTACACCAGCCACCCCATAAGTCTAAGTGTACAGGAATTAAGTCGTTGTAGTTTAGAGTATTGCTAGCCGTGCAACTAGGAAATTCTAGCTATATAACCGCCCTACCTTACTAATTAGTTTTAAGTTAAGTATTTTTTTCTTAATACCCCTTTATTATTATACATTATAATATATAAAACCTTTAAAAACTTAAAGGTAAATAATTAAAGTATATTAAAATATAAAAATATATTTTATTAATTATAATAACTAAAGTTAATTTATTTAAAAATATAGTTTTTAACATTTTCTTTAAAATTAAATACTTTAACTTAAGCTAATTAATTATTTAGCTATTAAAGGTTTTACTATTATAATTAAATTTATATTAACTATATTATTAAAATAATTATTTTAATATTAAAAAGCAGTAAGCTTTTAATTATTTAATAACTTTTTATTTTATTTATAATATTATAGCTACTTTAATTTAAATAATAAATTATATTCTTTTTAATTTATTATATTATAAAGTATATTTTAAAACATATAAAGGTTTATTAAATATTTAAATTAAATATTAAAGGCTTTAAGCTTAATTAAGCTATAGTTATTATAATACTAAAGGCCTTTATAATTAAGTTATTTATAATAAAGATATTTATAAAACTTATAATAGTTATAGTAATTAAATACTTTAAATTCAAAGTATTTATAATTATAGTAATTATAAAGCTTATAGTAGCTATAAAGGTTATAGTAGCTATAAAGGTTATAAAGGTTATATTAATATAATTTTCTTGTTTTTTTTATTTAAATTTTATTAATAATTATAATGTTATAAATTTATTAAGTTTTATTAATAAAGTCCTTAATATATAGCTATAAAATAATAGTTTTTAGTAAATATTATAAAAAGGGAATTAAAGACTTATTAAAGGCTTATAAAGCTATTAATAAAAATAAATAAAATATTTTATCAAAGGCTTTTTATATTAAAGCCCCTTTAATATTTAATATATATAAAGTAATATAAATTACTATAAAAATATATAAAAACTATTATAAAGTAATAGGTTTTTTTTTACTTTATAAGCTGTTATGGACTGGCCTAGATAGCTACTGCAATTTAGTGTTAATAGAGTTATTATTAACTATAAAAAAAAGGGAAGTCCTTTATCTCTCTTTTTTTTCTATTAGTTTATATACTTTTAAATCTTTATATACTTACTTAATAAAGTCTTAATAAAGCTTTATTAAAAATAGTTTTAATAAAAGTATAGTAAAGCTTTATAGATAGTATATATTCTTTATTCTTTTTTAATAAAGTTAATAAGCTTTCTTTATATTATTATATATTTAAAATTTAAGCTATTAGTTTAAATTTATTATATAGCGCCTTTCTTACTTTTTATATTACCACTTCCTTATATTATTAATAATATAATATATATATTTATATTAAAGTATAATATATAAAGTAATTTATTAATAAAAGAAGTGTATTTTAAAAGTATACCTTTTAGCTATAGTATATTTATCTTTATAGTATATATTTATAGTTATTATACTATATACCCTTTCCCTTTACTTTAATTAGTTTATTAATATTAGCTTTTAAAATTTTATTAACTTAATAGTGTTTTAATATTAATAGTAGTTAAAATAAAAAAGGTTAAGTAATATTAATAATTTAAATACTTAATATTTATTATATAAAAAATTAATAAAATAAAATAATAATAAATAGCCTTTTATTTATAATTACTTTAAAGATCTATAGTAAATATAAAAACCCCTTTAAGATCCCCCTCCTTTTATTAACTTTTATTTTAATAATATACCTTTTATTTATTTAGTTTTTAATTTTTTTTAATACTTTTTATATTCTCTTTATAATACTATTTTAATAATTACTTTATATTACTATTTTTTATTTTACTCTTTATATATAAATTTACTACTACTTTTATTAATATAGCTTACTTTTTATATTTTTATATTTAATTTATTATATATTTATATAAGTAATATATATATTTTATATAAATATAAAGCTAACTTAATATATTTTAATAAAATATTTACCTTTATTTTTATTAATACCTTTATAAAAAAGAACTTACTATATATATTAAAAAAGTATTTAATTTAAAGTAACTTTAAAAATAAGTAGTTTTTTATTTATTAATAAAAAACTTTACTATATTTTTTATATTTTATTTATATTACTATAAATAATATATTTTATTACCTTTAAATTAAAGATAACTTATATATATTTTATTAATAATATTATTATATTTATAACTAAAGGTATAAATAATTAGCTATTAATTTATAATTATACTATTTTATTTATAATATAATAAACGCTATTTATTATAATATTATTATTAACTATTTTTATTATTTTACTACTTTTAGTCTATTATTTTAATATATTTAGTTAAAATCTAGCTTTATTTAGCTAAAGAAAATATTTTTAAAGTAAATAAAGTGCTTATTTTAGTATTAATAATAACTATTATTTAATTAAAAAGTTAAGAGTATTTTTATTATTATTACTATTATTACTATATTTATTACTTTTATAGTTAATACTACTATTACTTTTACTTTAACTTTTATAATAATATTATTTATTATATTTAATATACCTTTTTAAAGACTATTCTTTATTTATATACCTTTAATACCTTTATTAAATATAAATAATTAATTTAATATTTTAAAAACCTTTATCTCTTTAAATAATACCTTTATTTCTTTAAATATTACTTTAATAGTAAGCTATACTACTACCTTTTTATTTAATACTTTAAAAGATATTTAAAATTAATTTATTACTCTTTAAAATATTATATTTTATATTAATTACTCTTTATATTATATTAAAGGCACTATTTATAATATAACTACCTCTTTATAGTCTTTAAAGTATATTAAATATATATATTTTAAAGTATAATAATTATTTATTACCTTTTATAATATTTTTCTTTAAGTATTATATATATATTTAAATATACTTAAGTTTATTCCTTTTTTATTATTAACCTTTAATTTATTTAATCTTTATATATTTTAAAACCTTTATATCTTTATCTTTAATATTATTAATTTAATATAGATTAAGTATAATACTATATAATATATATTTATTACTATACTATTACTTTAATAATTTTTAATTAAAACTTACTTATTTTTTTATAATAGCTTTAGCTATTAATATTATTTATATATTTAATATTAATTTTAATAGTAAATTATAATAATAATACTTATTTATATTTTACTTACTATATTTATAATATAAATACCTTTATTATTTTCTTTTATATAAAGAGTAAAGTAATATAGAAGTTTATAATAGCCTTTATTATTTAATTAAATAAAGAATAAAGGAAATAATAAAAAAAAGAGTTTAATAAAGATAATAATTATAATTATTAATAATAAATAAAGTAAAAGTATAGAATTTTATTTAAATTTAAATAAGCCTTTAAGTAAATATAAAATTAAACCTTATTATTATATAATAAGTTTATTATAAAAATATATATCTCTTTATTATAATTTAAATTATATTAATACCTTTATATTGTTTATAAATTATAAAGGCTTTTATATATATTATTTATAGCTTATTTATTTAATTAAAATATTATATTATTAGCCTTTATTTTAAGTGTTTTTAGCTATTAAAAGCTCTTTAATTATATATTTTATTAAGGTAGTGTTTTCTTTAAATATTAATAAAAGTAAGTTTAAGTATATATTTTAAATTATTTAAAACAATAAAGAGCTATTTACTATATATTTAATAAAATTAATATAAAAAACTAAATAAATACTACTTAAAATATTAAAGTATATAGTAAAAGATATAAAAACTTTAAAAATATAATATTTTATTATAATTTAGTTAAGTTTATAATTGAAATAGTTAGTTTTAATATATTATAAATTAAGCTATATAAAATCTTTAATTTAAAAGCACTTAATAAAGTATTATAATTTCTTTAAAGTATTTTATTAATATTATTAAATAAAGTTAATTACTATTTAAGTTAATTATATACTTTTTTAAATATATTTAAGAAATTAAATTATATAACCTTTAAGGGCTATATAGCTTTAAAGTAATTTTAATAGATATTAAATAAGTTTTATACTATATTTATAAATTACTATATTTATACTTATTTTAATTACTATAATATATAGTTATTTAATATTAATTAATAAATAGAAAAGTAAAATAGTTAATTATATTATAAGAATTCTATTATTATATAAAAGGCTATTTATACTTTTTAATTTATTTACTTTATATTTTTATTTATTTAAAGGTAATAAATAATAAAGAGTAATTATTTAGTTTTTATTAAAAAGTAAAGAGTAAATTAAAAAAAGCAAATTTAATCTAAACTATAATTAAAGATAATATTATAAAGAAAGCTATTGAAATACTATTAATAAAATAAAAATTAAGTAATATACTCTTTAATTATTATATTTACTATTACCTTTAATTAAATATATTTAAAGATATAATTTATAATAACTATAAAGTATTATAATACTTAATTATTAAAGGTAAATAGCTTTATTATAAAATTAACTAAGATTTAAAATTAATAATAGTTTAGTATTAAAATTAGCTAAAGGTAGCTTTATTAAAGCTTATAGCTTTTATATTCTTTATAGTAAAAGTAGTTATAAATATACTACACTATATTAATAAATATTTTATTTTAATAAAAGTTATAATAAAAGGCTTAAAAGGTTATATTTTCTTTTAAGTATTTTAATAAAAGAGAATTATATATATATTAAATTAATATAGTTATAAAGGGCTTATATTATAATATTTATAGTTACTTTTAAAATAATAATACTTTATAAATATTAATATTATAATCTTTTATTTAAGCTTTAATAATAGCTTTAAATAAAAAATACTATACTTTATTATATAAAGCTTATAGCTTTATATAATAAGTTAAATTTACTATTAAAGCTTAATTTTAAAGGTTTTTAATATACTTTTTTAAAAATAGTCTATATTTAAATAATAATACTATTAAGGTTAAAGTAGCTATAAAAGTTTTAATAGAATTTTAAGTAAAGTTAAGTTAGTATTTCTTTTATATATTAATAGTAAAAATTAAAATAAAGTAAATTAAGCTTTAAAGGTTAGTAAAATTATAGCTTTTACTTTATTTATATTATAAAAGGGTATTTAATTTAGTAGTTTATAAGCTAAGGTAATAATAAAGATAAAAGTTAAAGAGTATTAATATTTCTATTTATTATATTTACTATTTTAATATTTTATATAAATTAATAAAGTACTTTAAGTTTTTATAGTTAATAAAAATTATAAATAATTAAGCTATACTATATAATTTAGTTAATTAAGCTTTAAAGTAAAAGATAATATTTAATAGTTTTTTATTATAAATTATATAGTTTTACTTAATATTTAATAAATAAGCTAAGTAGTAAGCTATTAGTTATAAAATACTTTCTTTATTATATTAAAATAAGTAACTCTTTAATACTTTCTTTAAAGTATTAGCTTTAACTATAGTATTTTTTTAGAATTTTATTAAGTTAAAACTAAATATATAATAAAGATATTCTTTAAAGTAGTAAAAGTAGCTTTATATTTTCTTAATTAAATAAATAATTATGATGGATTTGAGCTGGTGGCTTGGATCCGTATCAGGGGCTTATTGCAATCTTATTGCATCCTATAAAGCGCAACTATAGAGGCACACTTAGGGCACGCTAAAGGCATATAAAATATATAAGCTAGCGAGAAGGCTCCTTTTAGGAGTCTCCTCTCTCTCCTCTCTCTCCTCTATAGTTAACAATAAATCTATTAACACTAAATTATAGAAGCTATTTAGGCTAGTCTATAATAATTATTAACTATTATAGTAATAATAATGTAAATATAATAAACCTTAATAGCAATAACTAAATAAGTTAACTAAGCGATATATAGAAATTATAATTCCTTTAAAATAAAATAGTGTAGTAAGAGGTATAGCTTACTAAGCTTTACTACTAAATATTAATAATAAAAGCGGCTAGCTTTAATGTAACCTTAGTAACTACTATAGCGGTAATAGCTACGCTTTACTATAAAAAACCTAAGTATAAGCTATTACCTATAGAAATACTATATAATAGTAATAAGGCTACTTATTAAGCCTAGTAAAGCCTTATAGCTTATAAATTAGAGGCAGACTTTAACTTTATTAAAAGTAATTATAATAAATAGTTCTTTATTTATTAAAACTTAGGGTCTAAGGTTTAGACCTATATAGCACCCTTCTTTAAATTAGGATATATATTTATATATATATTAAGCTGCTTCTTAGTATACCTTAATAGAATATATATAGATCTTTATAGAGAAGAGTGTACTATCTTTAAGCTTAATTAGCTTAAATAGTGTATAAATAAATAATTTATAGACTTCTATATTTATTTTAAGTAAAAGCTAGTCTTAATAGAAGGTATTAATTAAGTAGATACTATAAAACTTACAAAGCTTTATATAGCTTTAAATAAATATATATATAATTACTATATTAGCTATAATATACTTTATAATAATTACTATAAGGCTGTAGAGCGCTACTAAAGTATTACTCTTAATATAAACTCTTACTGTTTAAAGAAATGCATTAAAGCTTATTAATTAAGTTATAAGTCTTATAATGTAAAGGGCAATATAGCTATAACTAAGGTTAATAGTGCTAGCCTTATAACGCCTCTTTATAACTAATATATTTTATAATATACTTTCTCTTAAGGTAAGACTAATAATAAAGAGAAACTAATCTATACTATATAGGTTTCTAAGATAGTTATTAATAAACACTATAAAGAGGGTTAATACTTATACTATAGAGTTATAGGCTATTAAATTAAAGAATATTAGCTCTATTTAGTATATCTACCTTTACTGCCTATAGATATATATATTTATAAAATCTTTAATAAAGAGCTTATTAGTAATAAATTAAGTGTTAATTTAGAAAAAAATAGCCCTACTACTTAAGTTTTAATAGTAGAGATATTAGTAGTAAATACACTTACTTTAGCTATTAGCCTATATATTTAAATGCTATATATAAAGTAATAAAAGACTATATAAAGGAACTACCCTTTCTCCTACCTCTCTTTTATAATAGGTCTTTATTTATTACTATATAGGTAAATAGTAAATATAATAACTTTACCGCTATAAGTAAAAAGCTAGTATAATAGCTATGTCTATAGCGCTTCTATTTATTATAACTATAATTACTAGTTATAGCTATAATGCTAAATAATCTTCTACACTTATTTACTTTATATATATATATTACCTAACTTATTTACTTTATAGTAAACGTTAATAGCTAAGTATTTTTTATTATAGCTTACATTATCTTTAGACTATTTTATAACTATATTCTTAGCTTTTTATAGATATCTTAAAATAATATTACACTCTACTTTATTAAAAGGTATTTTAAGGTTAATAAGCGTTTAAGACTAGTTATTTATATAGTAAAAATATACACTATTATAATACCTACTGTAGCTATCTTAAGATTAGTTTACACTAGCCTAGCCTAATATACTATATTATAATAAGAGCTAATATAACTCTTAGTAATAAACTTAAGAGAAATTAATAATATTTTAGTAACTACTTTAAGACCTCCTATTTTACTAATTAATAAAATACTATAGTATTTACTACTTAACTTATATAATTTTTAAAACCTCTTTAGTAAAGAATAAGTATCCTCCTTATCCCTTTATTAAGGTATTATAGACTACTATATATATCTTTAAAGGAACTTAAATAGCTCCCTTTTAAAGATTTTATAGGCGCCTTTATATAATATACTAAGGGACTAGCTACTAAAGATTTAAAAATAGATTATAAACTTAATAAATAAAGGCTAGATTTACATATCCTTTTTATTAGCTATAGCGCTAGTGCTCTTAATGTAAAAGGTAGGTAGTGGCTAGTACTTCTATATTAATTATTATGCCTTTAATAAAGTTATAGATTAAAACTATTACCTACTCCTACTAATAAAGGAGACTTTACATTCTTTTATAGAAGCTTAGTAGTTTACTAAGTTAAATATATACACTGCCTTCTACTAGCTATAAGTGGCTTAAGGTAATAAATATTTAACTACCTTTTATATATAATTTAGTCTTTTTAAATAGTTAGTATACCTATTTAGTTTAGTAGGGGCTTTAGCTACATTTTAATATTATATTAATAATATATTAAGAGATGCCTTTAAAGATTACACTACTATATACCTTAATAATATCTTAATTTACTTTAATAGTATATAGAAGGACTATATTAAGTGTATATAAAAGGTTCTTACCTACCTCTAATAGATAGGCCTTTACTTAAATATTAATAAATATACCTTTAGTATAAAAAAGGTAAAGTACTTAAGGTTTATTATTTAAGTAAAATATATAGTACGCTTAAATCTAAAGAAGGTAGCGGCTATTTATAATTAATAGCCGCCTACTAAGGTATATAGCGTCTATAGCTTCCTAGGTTTTACGAATTTCTATTATAAATTTATCCCTAACTTCTTAGATTTTATTAGCCCTCTTCTTATATTAATATAAAAGGGCGCGCTATTTATTTAATTAAGTAAGTATAAGTAATTATTTTATTAACTAAAGGCTGCCTTTATTTTATACTTTATTTTTACTTAATAGAATCCTAACTATAAAACTATAGTAGAAGCTAACTTATTTAAAGAGGCGCTTAGTAGCTACCTCTTTTAATACAATAAGTTAGGTATACTACGCTTAATTATATATTACTTAACACACTTATTAGCGCCTTAAAGGAACTATATAATCTATAATAAAGAGCTTTTTAATATTATCTTCTACCTTAAGGTATAGTCTATAAAACTCTATAGTATTTCACACCCTTTTATAATTTTCACTAACTATAAGAATCTTAAATACTTCACTAGCCTATATAAGATATCTAAGAGATAGGCACGCTAAATAAAGACACTCTCTCTCTTTAATTTTTAATTACATTATTAACTAAGCACCTTTATAGTATAACCTAATGCACTCTTCTACTATAAATAAAATAAGTAAGGTCTAGCTATAGAATATTAAGCACTATTCTCTTTAGTATTAATTATATACTTTAAAATACTAAATAAACCTTTAATAGCTAGCAATTATAACTTATATAGCCTAATAGCTACCTTATCTATACTTACACTATATATACCTATACTATTTATAAATCTATACCTTAAAGACCTTTAGTTTTAAAGTATTATAGTAAATAAGTTATACTCTATTAAATAGAAGTTAGTTTAAAAGAGGGTGTAATATTTTCTACTTAAAGCTAATACTTAATAGTAAATAAAAAACTATACTATTAATATATATAGTATATTATTATTCTATAGCTATATTTAAGTGCTTTAATTTAAACTACTTACTACTATACTTATTTAATATATATATAACTTGCCTATACTAAGTTACTTTAGTAAAAACACTATATTTTAAGCACTAATATATAAGTACTATTAAAAAGAGATATTAAAAGATATAGTATACTTTATATAGAATTACTACTATTATAGTAAGTAAAAGAGTTAATAACTTTAATAAAGCTTACTATAGCCTATTTCTACACTAAATTATTACTAATTATAGGTTTTAATAGACTTTATAATTAACTTACTAGTAGTAAATAAGGAATCTCTTAAATACCTTATAGTTATTATAGACTATCTTTTTAAATATATTTAGCTTAAAGCAATAACTAATATAGCTATTAAAGTATATATAAAGCGCTTTCTTTAATATTAATAGTGGTTTTATAGGTTTTTATAAAGTATTATATTTAATTATAGCTTTAATTAAGTTAAGGGATTTTAAATAGCGCTTTACTTACTAATAAAAACTAAATAGCTACTATTTATATTATACTACCTATAGATAAATAGCGGTATAAAATATATTAACTAAGAAGTATAAACTACACTATATATTATTATTGCCTTCTCTTAAGATAATTAGCCTAAATATCTAGCTACTTATTAGCTTACATTAAATAATTAAATATTTAATATTATTAAAATAAATGCCTACTATATACTTTATAGCTATAATATTAAGCTTTTTTAATATAACCTACCTTCTACTAAGAGTTAAATATTACTTAAGGGGTATATAGCACACTTCCTTAATTAAATCTATATAGGTACCTAATTAGCATAAGCTACTATTAACTTTATATAATAGTAACAATAAAATATAGTAAATTATAAGCACTATTTAATTAAGCGCTTTATAGTTAAAAACTAAGTTTAGCTTAACCTCTGCTATATTAAAACTAACTGCCTATACTATAAGTTAAATTAAGTTATAGTAAGATACACTATTTTAAATATATCTACACTACTTACTATACACTTAAATATTTTAAGTAATATTTACTTAATTTTTTATATAGACTTTATTAAGTATATAGTAATAAATTTATTACTCTTTTAAGTATATAAAGATTCTTAACTAAACCTACGCTTAATTAGTAATAATTCTAGGTAGGTATATTTTAAGTATAAAGTAAAGAAAATCCTATATATTTAAAATATATATAGCTATAGTAAGAATTATAATATATTTATTAAATAGGTAAGATATACTTATTTTATATAGAAGCTACTAAAAAGTATATATAATATATCTATACTATATAACTTTAAGTTATAATAAAGAGATATATATTATAATAATAGTGCTATTTTATTAAAATAAAAATTAATTTAAGGTTATTTACAACCCTTAATCTATTCTTTTAAAATAATACTTAACCCTTTATTTATCTCTTTTTAAAACCCTCCTTAACCACCTATTACTTATTAAAATCCTTTAAGTTATAATATTTATATTAGCCTTTATTAAGCTTTTAAGGGGTAAAGGCCTATAATTATATAATATAATTATTAATAGTTTAATATAGTAGTATTAATTTATAGTTTATATAGCGCGCTTAATATACACTTACTGCTACTTAAAAGGGGGAGAGAGGGGATTATAATTAACAATTAAAAAGAGTTTTTAAGCTATAGTAAAAGTGTAAATTAAGGGTCTCTTTAGCTAGAGTAGTGTATTTATATATTACCTTAGCAATATTAATGCCTCTTTTAGCTGCCTTTTTAGCAGCCTTTAAAAGATTTAAAAATTACTAGCTAAGGTTAGTAAACTTAGGGCGTAGAATAATATAAGCGCCCTTTCTATTTAATATATTCCTTATAAGGATATATAGCGTTTAAATAGTATAATTAACTTAAATCTCTATAACTATATTATAGGTAATGTAGTAAAGGGTAGTATTTTTTATAAATAAATACTTCCCTTAAAAGCACTTATATTACTATTTTTTATAAAATAAGTAGGCCTTACCCTACCCCTATAAATAGTTAAATAGCCTATTTTTCACTATATATTTATAGTAGAATATATAGTATTTAATTTTTTACTCTTTAAGTGTAAAGGACTTATTACTTAAATTACCCTTTACTTTATAGTAGTTAATTAACTATAAACTATATAAAGAAAGTAGAGAGGGAGGGGGTAGAGCGGTAGCGGTAAATATTCTATTAGTATTAAATAAGTTAACGTTAAAAATTTATAATAACTATATTTATATTAATATAATAGTATAACTAAGGCGTAAAGGTAAATAACAATATAAGTATAGAGGCAATATATAAAATATAGAATAATAAATAAAAGGCTCCTTTTAAGACTTAAAGTAGAAAATTTACTAAATAAAATAAATAATAAAAAAATAGTAAGTAAATAGTAAGGAGAATTTTAAAGAGGTTAAAGGGTATAAAGAGGGAGGAAAGAAAGGTAGATAAGCAATAGCATAAAGGGGGCTTTTATATTTATTTTACTAACTTAAGTAATTATAGTAAGCTAGCACTTAGCTTACTCTTTATTTATTTAGTTTAGCTTATTATTATAATTATAAAACTAACTTATAGTGCTATAGCACTATTAAGCTTATTTCTAAATAACTATATACTAATATTATAAATAATATAAATTATCTATATAGGCATAAGCTAAAGATAGGCAGGGCTATAATACACCCACCCTGCTATAAGTAAATACCCTTTTATACTTAATAAATAGCTAATAGAGCGTGTAAGAGGGACCTATATAATAGATTTAAGCTAATAGCTTAGATCTATATTAGGGGCTTATTGTAATTTTATTATATCCTATAAAGCGTAACTATAGAGGCACACTTAGGGCACGCTAGAGGTATATAAGATATATAAGCTAGCGAGGAGGCTCTTTCTAGGAGTCTCCCCTCTCTCCTCTCTCTCCTCTATAGTTAATAATAAATTCATTAACGCTAAATTGCAGAAGCCATCTAGGCCAGTCCATGACAATAATATACTTTTTTTAATAAATATAAAAAGTAAGCTAATAAAGTTAAAAAAGCTAGCTATAAATTCTTAATAAAAGTTTATAAAATTAAAGAAGCTTTAAACCCTTTATACTTTAATAAAGGCCTTTTAATTATAAATAGCTATAATTTTCTTTAAATTTAAGTAAAGCTTATACTTTATATAAATAATAAACCTTAAGTACTTTATCTTTTTTATATTAAAGGTATATTTATTAATATTAAAGTAAAGACCTACTTTATAGAGGTAAGGGAGAACCTTTTATATATATTAAATATAATTCTTTTAGGACTTATTAATATAAATTAAAATATTATTTAAGTAAATAGTAATATATAGCTTAAAGATATTACTTAAGGCGTTATTAATATATTATTAAAATATAATTAAAGCTTTAGCTAAGCTAAAAGGGTAAATAAGCTATTTAAAAAGGCTAAATTATATATAAAAAGCTATAAAGTATTTATTCTTTATTACTACTTATAAATAATAAAAAGCTATATAAATATTAAATTTTATAAATTACTTAGCCTTTACTAAGGATTATAAAGTCTTCTTTATTAATAATAATAAATATTAGTTTTAGTTTATAACTTTATTTAAAGTATAATAATTAATATAAAATTATTATTTTTTATTTACTTTTTTAATAAAGAGAACTAATATTATAGCTAAAAAGAATAACACTTAAATTTAACCTTTATTTATAAAGTTTATAATTTATTTCTAAATTTTAAAAAGTTAGTTATAAAGTATATTATATAGTAATACCTATAAAAGTTTTAAAGTAAAGCTATTTAAATTATTTTATAAGTATATATAGTAATTTAAATAGCTTTAATATAATAAAAAAGCACTTACTTTTTTTTTATTAAAGATATCTATAAAATTCTATAACTTAAATAGAAGCTATATAATAATATTATTATTTAAAGAAATTAAGCTATTTACTATATTTAATAAAATAGTATTAATCTTTTTTAAACTTATTATTATAAAGGTAATAGATATATTTAATTTAGCTATATATTATATTAAGGCTATATAAATAGATTTTAATATTGCTATAATAAAGATAGAAATATAATAGCTATTTAAGGCTTAAACTTAAAGGCTTAATTAAACTTTTATAATAAAATAGCATTAAATAATATAAATCTTAATTTTATTTTATAATAACTAAAGTAATTTAAGGATATAATTATATAAAAGATTTAGAATTATATAAGCTATAATAGAGAATATTTACTTATTAATATTAGCTATAAAGTAAACTAAGTAAGTAATATATAAATACTTTATAAAGGCTTAATTTTATTTTAAAGTAGCTTTTATTATTATAATAATTTAATATAATATAGAGAGAGAGATATATTAAAGTTTTAAATATTATATAATATATTTACTTATAGTAATTAAACTATTATAATTACTATTAACTTAAGTAATAAAGAATATAGTGTTATTATAAAAAATAAATAAAAGAAATAGTAGTTCCTTTATATAGCCTTTTATCTCTTTATATAAATATATTAAGTTATTAAAAAGTTAGTAATATAATTTATTATTAAATTAATACTTATTATTAAGACTTAAATAGTAAATATCTCTTTTTTTAAATTAAATTTAAAAGGTTTACTTACTATTTTTTTATTTAAAACCTTATATATTTAAATAGCTACTTTATTTAAGTAATAAATAAAAAGAAAGTTATAACCTTAATATAATCTTTTACTATACTATAATATAGGTATTAGCTTATTTAGTGCTACTATTTAATAATATTTTATTTTATTTATAGTATTTATTTACCTTTTATTAAATAAAATATTTTACTTTAAGCTTTATTTTTTATAAGCCCTTTATTTATTTTTAAAGTAATATTTTTAAAGGTAATAGTATTAATATTAGTTATAGAAATATCTCTTTTATAGTTTTAAGCTTAATAACTATATTAATAAGCTTTAATATATTTTTTTAAGTAGTAAAAGTTAATATTTAAAGTAATACTATAGTAATATTTAACTACTTTATAATAATTATTATAAAGGATATTATAGTCTATATAATAGTTATATATATACTTATTAAGTATAGTATAAAGCTTAAAGAGTTTTATTATATTTACTTAATTAATACCTTTAATAAAAATAAGCTTTTACTTAAAATAAATATAAAAGTTATTAAAATACTTATTTATATACTATTTAAGCTAATTTAATTTAAAAACTAGTTATTTCTTTTAATAAAGGTCTATAAATATACTATTAAAATATTAAAAAAAGTATTAAAGATTATATTTAAAGATATACCTTAGTTTAAAAAATAAAGCAATATATTTCTATATTTTTAAGCTTAAGTTTTAATAAATTAAGAACTATTTATTATAATTAGTATTAATAAAGTCTAAGTTAGCCTTTAATTTATAAACTATAAAGCTTTATTATATTTAAAAAGAGGCTTTATTACTATTATATAATATTTTTATAAAAAGTAGTTTATACTTACGTTATTTTAATATAAAAACTATAATTATTATAAAGGTTATAAGTATAGTGCTTTATATTACTACCTTTATTACTACTATATAAAGGTATATTTTTATTAATTATACTTTATATTATATAATTATTTTTTAAAGAAAGTATAGCTTATAAATATTATTAAGTTAACTTTAGTAGTTATTATTTATTAAATTTATATTAACTTTACTATATTTATAGATAATTAATAAATATTATAAATTAACTTAAATAGCTACTATAATTTAGTATTAATAAAGTTATTATTAATTATAAAGAGAAGGGAAGTCCTCTATCTCTCTTTTTCTTTTACTAGTTTATATACTTTAAAATCTCTATATACTTACTTAATAAGGTCTTAATAAAGCCTTATTAAAAATAGTTTTAATAGAAGTATAGTAAGGCTATATAGGTAGTATATATCCCTTATCCTTTCTTAATAAAGCTAATAAGCCCTCCCTATATTATTATGCATTTAGGATCTAAGCCACTAGCTTGAACCCATTACATAAGCTTTAATAAACTTATATTTTTTTAATTAATAGCTTAATTATTTTATAAAGAATTTAAATAATAAACTTATTAAAATAATTTAAAATAATATATTTTTAATATTATTTATATTTATTAATGATAGTATTATAATTATAATTATAAATATTCTTTTTTATTATCTATTTAATTTCCTTTATTATTAAATGAAAATAACCTTTACTTAATATTAAATAAAATTTAAAATCTTTATATATAGCCTCTATAAAACTATTTAATAAATTATTAAAACTATAATAATAATTAATAAAGTAAGCTATTTATTATAGCTTTTATAACAAATAAATGTTTTTAATATAATTTAAAATTAATTTTTAAAATATATTATATATTTTTTATATTGTTTTTTAAAAAGCTTTAAATTTATTTTTTATAATTACTTACGTTAATACTTTAAATATAAAATATATACCTTTAATAAAATATCTAAAGACTTTAATTAATATTTCTTTAGTAGTAATAATAATAAGCTACAAGTCTTTAATAATATTATTTTAAGTATTAAAAATATAATTATAAATAGCTGGCGGGCCGCTACCGACGCGGCCTTGAATTAAGAACGAGTTGTCTGTAAAGAACAATGCAGCTCTTAGCGCTGTATAGTAGTGGATATAATAGCTAGGAAGAGTAACCTTTAGAAACTAAAATAATAGGCTTAACTTTATAGCAGTCTACTATTTAAAACTACTTAAGTCCTAGCCCTTTACTATAGTAATAATAGTATACCTTTAGCTACCTTTTATTATAATAAAGTAAAGGTATTCTTTAATAAATTCTTTTTTACTTTAACTACTTATATAAATAATATATTAGCTAACCTTAGCCTTTAACTTAATTTTACTATATTTTTAAAAAAGAACTATTTTATAGCTTTAAAGATATATAATATAATTAAAGAACTAATTAGTTAAAAAGCCTTTAAACTTAATAAGCTTTTAAGAAAGTTCTTTAAAGCCTATAATAAACTATTTATTAATATCTTTTTTAACTTATTTAATATATACTACTATATTAAGCATTACTTAGCTTTATTTTAAAAAGCTAAAGTTATAGTTCTTTATAAGCTAAAAAAGTTATTTAAAAAAAGGAGGTATATTAATATATAAAAGCTAATCTCTCTTTTTAGTGTTATAAGTAAGGTTTTAAAAGTAGTAGTAATAATATAAATTACTTATATAGTTAAAGAAAGTAACGCTTTTTTAAAGCTTTAAATAAATAACTATATTAATTATTTTATAAAGGTAGCTTTTATTATTTTAATAAAAGCTATATATATAGTATAATACTATAGTAGTACTATATTACTTCTTTAGCTCAATATTTTAGCTACCTTTAATATAATATATTATATAAAACTTATTTATATAATAGTCTTTATTAAACTCTTTATATAAATAGTGTATTAAACTTAAGCCTTTATTATATTATATAAAGCTTACTTTATATTTAATAGCTAAATAATAGCCTTTTATATAGTATTTATAAAGGTCCTTTAAAAATCCCCTATATTTTTCATTCTTTTCCTTCTCTATATTACCTTACTTTATATTAAACTTATAATAGTTAACTTTTTATTAATACTTAGCTTTTTTTTTTAATATTTTAATATATAGCTATATAATAAAGAAGACTTAAGCTTAACTTAAAACTATTTAAGTAATTTATTAAAAATAGTTTTATAAATTAAGCTTAAAGTTTTATTTATAGAAAAGTAAATTTATTTACTTTAATAAAAAGAGATAGCTAATAATAATATTAATTTAACTTAAAACTATAATAATTTAGCTAATATAATTAGCTTATTTCTTTAATATTTAAATTTATTATAAACTT